>JAFMOD010000378.1:2522353-2546232 GCA_019802435.1 Corydoras maculifer
GAGAGAGAGAGATAGACAGATAGATAGATAGATATTTAGTATATAATATAATATTATATATATAGTTTATAGTATAAGATAAGATAGTTAGGATTGGTCCCGCTTTAGGGAAATTCATATTCTCATCAGCAAGGTGACTGGGTTACTGGCTGAATCCAAAAGTGACTGGGAATGTTAAAAAAGATACAAAATATTTATTTTACATTTTAAAACCCTATAAGTATATATTCATATGTTCTTATGTAATCATTCATTTTTGAAGCTGCTCATCTGTGTTAGGGTTAAAAAGTACTGGAGCCTACTCCAGCTTTTATAGTGACCATAGGTAGGAGAACACTGTTATAGGTTCCAAGACCACTGCAGAGGAAACACAATCATGTTTAAACAAATGCACACCATATCTACCTGTTGGGTGATAGCAAATCCAATTACTGGCTCTAAGCCAGGGATGTCCCATGTCACTGTAGCAGAATTAGCCTTCAAGTCTCTGATCGATACATTCACTGGAGGATCTAAGCTGTCTAAGAAAGAGTAAAGAAAAGAAGGATAAAAGAGAGTTGAAAGTTAAAAACATACAAAGGCAGATAAAAATTAGCAATTTAGTAAACTCGGTAAATATAATAAATAATTTTATAGAAAGTATTTGTAATGTTTACATTTGCCTTGTGATTTAATTCCTTGCATTTTGGTTGCATTAATGTGTTAAACAATCTTTGAAATGAAATAAACCTTTTAAACTTTTACTTGTCTCTTGTGGTTCTGTCTTATGTGGTGAGCATGCCCACATATTCTACCAGCATGCCTTGAAACACAAATATTTATCTGTGTGATTTCATCCAGTGTCTGAAACTTCTAACAAATTACAAACACATTTCAGGATTTTTCCACTTTTTCCACAGAGATCACAGTCAATTCTATGAAGTGCACAATTGGAAAATTTGAAGTACGTGCCAAGGGCACCTGTTACCTATTAGTTCGGTTAATTAACTTCTGTTCGCATGTGCATTTTAGTTAATTAACCGCATTTGTTTATTGGTGTGTTTTGTGCACGTGGTCGCGTGTCTTTTTATTTAACTCCGGTGTTCCCCTTCCTCCGTGCACGTCGTTGTTATTGTTCGCTCGCGTTTTTACCTCCTGTTTTTATGGTGTCCTGACACCTTCTAATAAAATTCCTTTTGTCTGGCGTTTAGGCGCTGCAGCTCAGCGCTTCATCTGCGAAACCGTTTTTGGTCGAGGTAGACGAGCGTAACAGAAACGACGTGCCAATCAATTTGGGGAGTCCAGTGCCCAGGTAAGCGTTTTGCGGGGGCCGTAAACCCTCCTACTTGCGGCGCCCTCCATCGTGTCCGGTATGCGCAGCCCGCCGTCCCAGAGCCGTAAAGATGGCTCTAATGCAGTGATTTCGGAGTGGTACGACTCCGATGATGAGTGGATGTGGAGTAGTGGGTACGAATCGCTCTGCGCAGAGGAGGGTCTTGATCTGATCGAGATCTCCGTTGACGAGGCGGGCGAGTCGTACCTGTATGGGCATATTCTGCACGTACGCACCCTCCTTAAATCTGAGAAGTTCTAGACTGACGGTCCAGTCTGGTTTGTTAAACCCCCCGTTGCGAGACACAGGCGTGGAGCACGCTGCCGGCGCGGACCCAAGACGCAGTCACGTGCAGCGGCCGTGATCAAGCCGGAGCGCGCCACGTCTGAGTCACGTTGCGAGGAGGAGGTACCGGAGCTACCACTGGTGTCTGTGGAGGAGTGTGGCGTGAATGTGCTCAATCCCGTTGTCTGCCCTGTCCAGTCTGTCTTCCCCGTGTCTTATTCCTCTGTTGCCCTGTCCTTGGGTCTGGCGGTCGGCGTCTATATGTTCTGTATGCACGATGGTGATCCTGAGGCGGAGGTGGAGGCGAGTGAATGGCGTAAGAGAGGTGCTGACGTGGCCGGCCTGCCAGAGGGCGCTCATCACACCCACATGCCAGTGGATGCCAGCTGGCCTGGGCACACCAGCCATTCCGAGTGTGCCACCCCTACCACAGCGCCTCCAGTGTGCGTGCCCGCCGAGGTCCACCCAGCGTGCGTGCCCGCCGAGGTCCACTCAGCCTGCGTGCCCGCCGAGGTCCACCCAGCGTGCGTGCCTGCCGAGGTCCACCCAGCGTGCTTGCCTGCCAAGGTCCAGTCAGCATATGAGCCCGGCGAGGTCCAGCCAGCGTGTATGCCCGCTGAGGTCCAGTCAGCATATGAGCCCGCCGAGGTCCAGCCAGCGTGCAAACCCAACGAGGTCCAGCAAGCCTCCTCCTGCGTGCGTTCCCAATGAGGTCCCCCCAGTGTGCGTTCCTGCTGAGGTCCCCCCAGCGTGCATTCCTGCCACGGACCCGCCAGCATGCCACGGACCCGCCAGCCCATGCAGGGGCTACACGCCGCCCAGCCCGCCTAGGGGCCACCCGCCGCCCAGCCCGTCCAGGGGCCGCACGCCGCCCAGCCCATCCAGGGGCCGCACGATTCCGAGCCCGTCCACAAGGGGCCACACGCCGCCGAGCCCGTCCACAAAGGGCCGCACGCCACCGAGCCCGTCCACTGACAAAAGTGATGATATACTGACAAAAGTGACAAAACACTGACAAAAGTGACAGCATCGGAGCCTCCCACTGACTAGCCAGTCTGACATTGCTAAGTGTCTGACGTGGTTTAAAGAAAAAGGGCTGAGAAATGTTTCTGGAACTTCCATCCATCCAATATCTTCCACTTTATCTTCTGTTAGGGTCGCGGTGGGGTTCCCCATGCCCATCCAGGGGAATACGTCTCGGGCTCTGGGCAGATACACCCATGACAGGGCGCCAATCTATCACTGGGCACACACTCACTCAGTCACACAGACAAACTCTATATGGGGCAATTTAGAGAACTCAATTGACTTGATCCATGTTTTTGGACTGTGGGAGGAAACCGGAGAACCTGGAGGAAACCCACGCGGACACGTGGAGAACATGGAAACTCCACCCAGATGGGAATCCCTTGCGCTGAGAGAAGAACGTGCTAACCACTAAGCCACTGTGCCGCCCGTTTCTGGAACTTCAGAATGCATATTTGTCAGCATAGAGTCTTGGCTTACTGCAGAGATCAACTGTTTAAATTTCTTTGACCTGTACGTAGAGAGTGTTTGTACTAGGCATTTCATTACTATTTACGGCTCCTAAGTCTTCTTTAGTTAAAGGTTTCAAAAGAATGGCCTCAAAGCTCCAAAGTTTTAATTGACATATAGTTAAATGAAATCTGATTTTAGCCCTTAATTATCAGAGTTTCAGCTTGAAGTTCAGACAGCAAATCACATACAATCTGCAATTGAGGCATCGTTTTGACTGCTGGTTCTGTCTTTATTTTACAGAAAGGGACACAATTACAGCACCTACTTTCACATCTATCAATGTTTTTCTTTTTTACCCTAATGAAAGTGTCATATTCAAAAATGGCACTACTTAGAGGCTTTACTAATAAACTAAAAATGACTGATTTAAAAATCCTTTAACATATGAATTCTTGACTTTAGAGTCCTAAAAATGTGATGGACATCAATTCATCAGGTGGTTCCACTCACTCATTAAAAAAATTTATAAAATTATTTAATACATGCTGTTCTTTAAACAATGCCAGTTTTTGTTATTGTACCTAATAAAATATAAATCAAATATGATTTATATTTATTTATTTATCTTTATGGCAGCTGCTTACATACATGGCTTCATGGCTTACTGCAAGGAAGAGTATATTAGGTACACTATATCGCTTTGCACTTGTATAAACATACACATACACAGCGTACTTGTAAGACCGGCGTCTTCCCATTCCCCTGCCAGTGCTCAGCCGCCAAGTCTTCCTTCTGTTGGGGGGCGTGGCGAGTTGCCGGATTTTTAATTGACAGCACTATTTAAGTGACGCTGTGGCGGCGTCGGTCGCGTTGGATTGATTCGCTTTCTTCTGTGTTAACTGTGTGTTCTCCTAGTTCTAATTCCTCTGGATTGGATTGCACTCCGGTTTGGCACTTCTTGCCAGCACGATCGGCGTCTCACCTGCCCTTTGTTCCACGGACCGCCTCGTCACTTCGTTGAGGCCACGCTCTTTTGGTTTTCGTCCTGGCGTCGCGCCGGCGTATGATTTTTCGTTTTGACTTTTTGCTTTTCGTTTCTCCTTATTTGTTTTGTAACGACAACATTAATAAACACTTCTGTTTTTTGAGCAAGGTCGGACTATATTTTGTGTGACGTCACGCAGCATGACAGAATCCAACGCCACAAACCCCAGGGCGGGATCACCGGAGGCGTTGTTGTTGGAGTTGGGCCATAAACTGGGAGAGCTCCACCAGGTATTCCTGGGTATGTCTAACACCATGCACACCATCCTGTCACGCCAGGATGCTCAGGAACAGGTCAACGAGCAGGGGAATGGGCCGCCGCCCTCTGGGAGTCCCAGTCGGCAGAGACCCGGGATTATGCTCTGTTTTTAAATCTTTTTAAGAGCACCTTTAACCATGCTCGACACGGACGCCCGTGCGGAGAGCTGCTACATAAGCTTTAACAGGGAGATCGGCCCGTCTCTGACTACGTATTAGAGTTTCGCACCTTGGCCGCCCGGAGCGGGTGGAATGAACCAGCGCTCCTGACCACCTTCCGTGCTGGACTTCGACATGAGATCCGGAAGGACTTAGCCTGTCGGGACGCACGGATGTCTCTTGAGACGCTCATCACCACCGCTATCAACTTGGACCAACTCCGTGCCAGTCGATCCCTACGTTCTGATCCTGGTAGGTATGTCCATTTTTCCAACCCTTCGGACGAGTCTCCCATGCAGCTGGACTCCCTCCGGCTGTCTTCGTCTGAACGGGCTCGTCGCCTCCGTTCTGGTTTATGCCTGTATTGCGGTAGTGCCGACCATCTACTGGGTTCATGCGAGAACAAACCCCAGAGGAGAGGCCGTCCTGCACCACCTCGGCCTGAGAAGCGTCCATCCCAGCCAGCAGTTCCTCCGGTAAGCACCACTAGAAGGGACGTCTCCAGCCCCTGGTATCTCCCGGTGATTGTATCCTGCAGAGACACTACCTATACCTCTAGGGTGCTCATTGATTCTGGGGCAGAGGGGAACTCCCTGGACAAAGACCTCGCATTACGGTGGGGACTTCAGCTCCACAAGCTACCCAAAGCCTTACCTATCTGTGGGGTGGATGGGCAGCCCGTCAATCAGGGGGTGGTGACTCACTACACAGAACATGTTTCTTTACAGATTAGTGCATTGCATGTTGAAATGATTTCTTTTTTTGTTATCCACTCTCCTAGCGCCACGATGATCCTCGGCTTACCCTGGCTGCAGCAGCACGACCCTGTCANTTCCCCCGCTGGGGTGGCTAAGTTACCCACCGGCGTCCCTTCGGAATTCGCAGATTTAGCTGAGGTTTTCTGCGATAGGCAAGCTAAGCAATTGCCCCCTCATCGGGAGTACGATTGTGCTATCGAGTTGGTCCCCGGCGCTAAGCTCCCCAGGGTCAGTCCTTACCCTCTCTCTGTGATGGAGAACCGGGCTATGCGTAAGTACATAGCAGAAGCTCTGGAGCTTGGCATCATCCGGCCCTCTAAATCCCCAGTAGCCTCGGGATTCTTTTTTGTACCCAAAAAGAACTCCGAACTCCGCCCTTGCATTGATTACCGGGGTCTCATTGCGGTTACACGCCGCTATGCTTACCCTTTGCCCTTGGTACCGTCGGCGTTAGAACGTCTAGGTCAGGCGACCATGTTTACCAAACTCGACCTTCGTAACGCCTACAACTTGGTGCGCATTAAGGAGGGTGATGAGTGGAAAACCGCGTTTGTAACCACTACTGGGCACTACGAATACCTTTTGGCCTTACTAACGCCCCGGCTGTCTTCCAAGCATTTGTTAATGACGTTTTACGTGATTTCCTTGAGGAGTTCACTCTGGTCTACATTGATGACATCCTCATTTATTCTCGGGATCTCGAGACCCATCGCCTGCATGTGCGGAAGGTATTACTACGATTATTAGAGAACCATCTATTTGTTTAAGCTGAGAAATGTGTCTTTTTTCAGGAAAGGGTGTCATTTCTGGGGTTCGACCTGTCGCCCGGGGGCATGTCTATGGAGTCTGGGAAGGTTCGAGCCATCCTGGACTGGCCGGTCCCCACTACCATTCGTGAGGTGCAGCGGTTTTTAGGATTTGCCAACTTTTACCGCAAATTTATTCGCTTGTTTAGCGCTGTAGTTCTCCCGATTACCTCACTGCTTAAGGGGAAACCTAAACATCTGAATTGGACTCCAGAGGCAGATCGGGCGTTCACTGACCTTAAACACTGTTTCGCGTCGGCACCGGTGTTGGCTCTCCCGGATCCCGAGAAACCTTTCGTGGTAGAGGTGGATGCTTCAGCTTATGGGGTAGGGGCTGTACTCTCCCAGCGCGTCAGCAGCCGGTCCTCGCTTCAACCGGTAGCTTTTTTTTCACGTAAGCTATCTCCGGCCGAACGCAATTATTCCATCGGGGACCGTGAGCTATTAGCGGTTAAACTGGCTCTTGAAGAGTGGAGGCATTGGTTGATCGGCACCACTACCCCGTTTTCTGTTATTGCAGATCATAAAAATCTCCAGTACATTAAGGGAGCTCGCCGTCTAAATGCCCGCCAGGCCCGCTGGTCACTATTTTTTAACAGTTTTAACTTTATCATTTCGTTCAGACCAGGCAGCTCTAATACGGCCGCTGATGCCCTTTCCCGCCTGCATGAGGACCATTTACCGGACCCCGATCGTTTACACCCTATCATACCGCCCACACCCTTTGTGAATGCGATACAGTGGAACTTGGATGGGGAGATCCGGAGGGCATTGCGCAACACGCGCTGTCCACACCACTGTCCTAGCAGAGCGCTGTATATACCTCCCGCGTTCCGTGGTCGGCTCATCACCTGGGCACATACGGCCTTAAGTACCGGACATCCGGGCGTCGCATGCACCATTCAACTCCTTCGCAGAAAGTATTGGTGGAAGACACTTCACAAGGACACGCACAACTTCGTGAAGTCATGCTCCATATGCGCCGCGTGTAAAACACCGAAATCTCTCCCTGCCGGCAAACTGGTCCCGTTACCCATACGGGCCCGGCCCTGGTCGCATGTGGCTGTGGATTTCGTGACAGATCTACCCACATCTGAGGGACTTAACACCATCATGACTCTTAGTGACCGCTTCTCTAGGGCCGTTAAATTCATCCCCCTCAAAGGTCTCCCGTCGGCGTTTCTCACGGCCGAGTTACTATTTCGGCATATTTTTACGGGTTTTGGCATTCCCTAAGACATTTTGTCGGACCGGGGTCCACAGTTTACTTCCACCGTCTGGCGAGCATTCTTTGAGAAGTTGGGGACTTCAGTGAGTCTTTCGTCGGGACATCACCCAGAGACTAATGGGTTGTGCGAAAGGGCGCATCAAGAGCTGAACAAATTCCTGCGCATGTTCTGCCATAATAACCCGTCGGACTGGCCACGCTACCTACCGTGGGCGGAGATTGCGCAGAATTCGTTGCGTCATTCGGCCACTGGCATCACTCCCTACCAATGCGTTTTGGGCTATCAGCCTCCGTTCACGCCTTGGGATCCCGAGCCCTCGGCAGCACCTGCAGTGGACGATTGGTTTCGCCGTAGTGAGGAAGTATGGTTGCAGGTTCATCGGCACATTCAGGACGGCATTCGCAAGATGAAGGGGTTCGCGGACCGTCGTCGGGCACAGGCTCCGGTTTACACCCCGGGTGATCAAGTGTGGCTCAGCTCTAAAAATTTGCGCTGCCGTACGGGGACGCGTAGACTTCTGCCCAGGTACGTAGGGCCGTTCCGTATACTTAAACGCATTAACGAGGTCTCCTACCGCCTAGACCTTCCCCCAGAGTGGCGATTAAATCCGGTTTTCCACACCTCCCTCCTTAAGCCTTTCGTGTCCGGTCACCTTGATTACAGGTGGGCTGAAGCCACCGGTACCACCTCGGCCAGAGGAGTACCAGAGGTGTATCGAGTGGCTGAGCTGCTGGACTCCAGAAGAGTGGGGGGGAGAATACAATATCTGGTAGATTGGGAGGGCTTTGGTCCTGAGGAGCGCAGTTGGGTGGGGGCAGATGATATTCTAGACCCTCAGCTAATCGCGGACTTCCATTCGGCTCATCCTGACCGTCCCGCTCGCAGACCTCGGGGTCGGCCGCCACGCCGGGGTAAGTACAGGACCATCCATTCCTCTTCGCGGCATGTGCACCCTACGGGTCATCAGGGGGGGAGTGATGTAAGACCGGCGTCTTCCCATTCCCCTGCCAGTGCTCAGCCGCCACGTCTTCCTTCTGTTGGGGGGCGTGGCGAGTCGCCGGATTTTTAATTGACAGCACTATTTAAGTGACGCTGTGGCGGCGTCGGTCGCGTTGGATTGATTCGCTTTCTTCTGTGTTAACTGTGTGTTCTCCTAGTTCTAACTCCTCTGGATTGGATCGCACTCTGGTTTGGCACTTCTCGCCAGCACGATCGGCGTCTCACCTGCCCTTTGTTCCACGGACCGCCTCGTCGCTTCGTTGAGGCCACGCTCTTTTGGTTTTCGTCCCGGCGTCGCGCCGGCGTATGATTTTTCGTTTTGACTTTTTGCTTTTCGTTTCTCCTTATTTGTTTTGTAACGACAACATTAATAAACACTTCTGTTTTTTGAGCAAGGTCGGACTATATTTTGTGTGACGTCACGCAGCATGACAGTACTAGGATAAATATTCAGTTGGGCATCCAAAAATTATGTATATGTGTACTTGAGGGAAGCTTATTTTCTATGTAAAGAATATAGATGTATGTGCTTGATTGCTTGATTGAGGCTTAGAGGGTGTGCTTTTTGGAAATCCACTGATCATTTTGAATTATACCCAAGAGTTTTAGTGAAGAATTATTCACTACAGTAAATATTATGAATGTCATAATGTTCATTATGTTATGATAATGTCATAATAATTTTATTGAGCACAATACACTCAGTAATACAGATGCTAAAACTAACAAATCTTGTAGGTTTCAGGAAAAATGTGATGTTGGAGCACATGCACAAGGTCAGAACTGGAACAGCTTGAATCACAGAGAAAATTCTCAGTATGTAATTGTACAGATTTGTAATGATTTTTTGTCTATTCAAATCATGCACCTAATTTTTTACATTCTAAACTTAATTAACAATTGCCTATGAAACACGTTCACCACAGACTGATTACCAGCATGTGGTTGAACTAGATGTAGTATCTTGGAAAACAATGCAAAGAGGCAATGACTGCGCAATGAACAGGAGAATGAACAGGAGAACGTCGGTGAAAAGTCGGTGAAGGAGCAACATCCTGAAAAGAGCAAAGGGGCAGTGTGACTTCCCCAGTGGAGCAGGGAAGGTCCTGGACAACTTCAGACAAGGTCCTGAATGGGATATGAACAAAGAGTGCCACGAAGGTGGAGGCAAAAGTTCTTTAGGTTGAAAAGGGTAAGCTGCTAAAAAATTGCTTAATTTATGCAGTTAATTTTCAGAAGCCTGACAAAAAATATATAAATCCGCAGTCTGCACTGTAGTGGCAAAATTATCTGTAACTAGGACAGAAGAAATGCAGGCACTTGCTGGATTAAATAAAATAAAAAAAAAGTTTTATTGAACACAATACACACAGTAATATGGATTCTGGAACTAACATAGTACAAGCAGTGTAGGGTTGAAACAAAATGAGATGTTGAAATAGACGCAGGCGGTCAAAATTTATTTATTCATTCATTATCTTCTGCTTTATCCTATATTAGGGTCACGGTGGGGTTCTCCATTCCCATCCAGGGGAGAATGTTTTGGGATCTCGGCAGATACACCCAGGACAGGGTGCCAATCTATCGCTGGGCACACACTCACTCACACAGACAAGCACGCATACACACTCTATATGGGGCAATTTGGAGAACTCAATTGACTTGATCCATGTTTTTGGACTGTGGGAGGAAACCGGAGAACCCGGAGAAAACCCACACAGACACAGGGAAAACATGGAAACTCCACCCAAATGGGGATTCGAACCGGGAATCCCTATTGCTGAGAGGCGATCGTGCTAACCACTAACCCACTGTGCCACCGCGGTCAAAATTGATAGGGTAAAAATCACAAAGAGATTACTTGGCATGCTTAAAATTACACACCTTATATAGTTCTTTCTGTTCCATAACAGTGTATAATTGTAAAACAGCTTCACCATAGGCTGATCGCAAGCTCATTGTTTAACTGATATCATGGGAAATGTAGTCCTAGTTATAGAAAAGGATGCCAGTGACAAATGCATATTAAATGTCATTAAATTATTCTAAATCATTTTGGAACAGAAAGGATACGTTTTGGCCATTTTGACTTGATATAAGATTTTAGCTGCTCAATAATTCATAAATACCATTGTATTTTTTATTTTTTTAAAAACTCTTCTCAAATTTCAATTAGGAGATAAATCTGGACAATAGACTGGTTGGTCAAACACATGCTTTGTCTAGAAATTCAAACTGTTATAGCAAAAGATTGTACTTGCATTTTCCTGCTAAAAGGACTACTTAAAGCTGTGTACCACTGTAATTAACTGGTAGCATGGGCTCTGATGCACCCCTATGCCATGACGGATAATGTTTTGTGCAGCTTTCTCTAATAATTTACAATCTAAGCTCTGAAATGGTGTCATTATATCACATGTGTCCACTGTCTTTAGGGCCATGTAAAATAAGGTTAAACCCAAGGAACCTACCATGTCATTTATATAGAACTAACAAAAGGTCTTGTGTATAATGCACACACAGGTTAAATTGAGTGATACAACAGTAAATAATTTTTAGATGTCTCATTAGAATGTATGCAAATTTAGAAGAAATTAATTTAAATTAGTCTGTTTCCAACCCTGTTTTTGCATTTTTGTTTGGCCTATTTATTTATTTCGATTAAATTGTCTGAAAGACAGCTACACTGCTGCTTGCTACCCAAGCATGTTTTTAATTAATCTCCACTGTAAAACTACAGTTAAAGCACTATTTTTCAGGTCATGCTACACAACTTCCTTTAATCAGTGCACAGTGGTTTCAGTGGAAACAGCAGTTTAACAAACTTAAAGTATCATAGAAATGCACTAGTCTGGGACATTCTTTTTTTACCAGTATTTATATCTCCTGTAGGATTATTTTGGTCCATTAAAGTGGTGGTGGTTCTAACAAACTGCTTTTTATTCGTTGTGTGACGCCCCCTTCCTCCTCTTCCCCCCAACCCCAACTAAAACTAAGAATAATGCATTTTCCATCCATCCATTATCTTCCACTTTATCCTCTACTAGGGTTGCGGGGGGGGGGGGGGTTCCCCATGCCCATCCATGGAAGAACGTCTCGGGGACTGGGCAGATACACCCAGGACAGGATCCCAATCTATTGCTGGGCACACACTCACTCACACAGACACACATATGAACACACTCTATATGGGGCAACTTGGAGAATTCAATTGACATTGACCCATGTTTTTGGACTGTGGGAGGAAACCCATGTGGACACGTGGGTTTCCTCCGCACTTTGACTAAGCCAAAGTGCCGCCATAATGCATTTTATTTTATAAAAAAAAAATTGAAAAAAAAGATGTGTGTGAAGAAGTGTGCAGTACATTTATTTTTATTTCAGAATACGACGTGGTTTTAAATAAACATATATTTTCTTAATAACATGTAAAATTATTTTAAATATTTTAAATGATTTTAAATATAAGTTGTTGTGACAGTGGCACTTGGATGGAGATGCGAAGCTGATGCTCTGATCAGGGAGATCAGTTGTATATATACTAGAAATGTTCTTAAGAAATTGGTCTAGTTTTGAAACTGCAACTGAAAATCTTTTTAAACTGACACTGTGACATCTTACATCAGTTTTTGAAAAATGATATGAGCGCAGACCAAGACCTTCAGCACATAAAACAACAACAAGCAATGTTTTAGACCCAGACAGCTTTGTCAGGCAAAGGCACATGCTTACAGGGATGGAGATAAAGCCACCTGCACAAGCAACAAGGCCTCAGACTCACTAACCAAGGACATTAGTGGGGCTAAAAGATACTGCACCAGTAATAATGGCAGAGGTTTTTTAAACTCTAAACATGCCTCTGTGACGTGCCTGGCACATGGCTTGAGTGTTTCTGTTATACTCTACTATAATTCACCTCAGAGGTGCACTGACATCAATATAGTGATCCTCCAAGCATGTACATTTTTCCCTGCACAGCTACAATATTTTGTTCTAAGCTATCTTTGTATTAAAGTGCCCACACTGTTTGGGCCATAGGTGCTCGCTCCTCATTGGGGTTAATGATGCAACTCCCGCTTCCATTGACGCTACTCCAAGAAAAAAAGCAGGAAAGCATTAGGGCTGGACAATGTCTCCCCCTTCTCTTATCTCAAAACCTGCGCTGTCCAACTGGCTCAGATTTTTACCTGCATTTTCAAGAGATCTTCTTTATATGCTCCTTCAACACCAAGACTGCCCTAGGACTAGGACAAACTTCAGTGGATTTCAACTTGCCTTTCTACACTGTTATCCATGGAACTCCCTTAGCTCACCTTACCTCCTGCAATGTGTAATTGGATTACCAGCTTCTTGATGGCCAAAATACTTTTAAACAGTCAGCATTGATGCTCCTCAGGATAGTGTTTCCATTGATCTTGACTCCTGTCAATTAAACTCTTGAAACTCTGAATCAGGATGGAGATAAATCTGAATACTGAAGATAGGGTCGACCAACTGATGCAATGGTATGAAAGTTTTATATCCACCACAGGAGCTGCTGAGACAATTCTACACTTCTTCCAACAAATTATCTCTGTGCATATTCATCACAGTTCAAGCAACCACAACACAATACAGTAACAGACTACAGCGACTAGTAAAGACAGAGGAGAAAATCATAGGCGTTTCTTTGCCCTCCCTCCTGGACTTGTACTCTACACAATCCATGAAACGGGACAGAAAATTAATTCATTATCTTCCGTTTTACCCTCTACTAGGGTCGCAGGGGAGGTTTCTCAAGCCCATGCAAGGGAGAACCTTTTGGGGGCCTGGCAGATACATCCAGGAAAGGGCGCCAATATATCGCTGGGCACACAATCACTCACACACACACACACACACACACAAAGCACTTAAGAGCATTCACTTTACCTTAAATTCATGTTTTTTGACAAACGTGCTAACCACTAAGCTACCTCCCCACCAGAAGGCACTATAGGTGCATCCACAATAAGATTTAGTAGCAGTTTCTCCATCTCTATTCTAAATAAACAACTGACAATGCACTTAAAATGAGCAATGACTTAAACTACCCATCTGCTGCTAATTTGGTAAATACTGAAGTTCTCATCCTTCACACTGTGCACTTTATTCATTTATGTTTATTTACACATTTCTACATTCATACATGCACAAATCTATATATGTAAATTGTCTGTATATAGTCTTATAGGTTGCATATTATTTGTACTTAATGTTTGAAGTTATTCTGTATTGTCTGCAACTTGTACATATTGACGACCAAATTCATTGTGCATTTTCACATACCTTTACATACAAATTCAACACCAAATTAATTGTGCATATTCACATACCAGGCCAATAAATCCGATTCTGATATTATTTAAATAAGATGCTAGTGATAAGTAATATTAGCAGTAGCGTGACAGTTTCTCATGTAATGCTATCTGAAAGCTCAAAGGTCTCACACATCCAGCATGGCTTTCAGCTTTGCGTTACATGTACTGGCATTTTGTTTTGATTGTCTGGATCTTTTCACAACATTATGTAGATAAATGGAAGAAAACGTCTTCTTTCAAAGGTTGGCTTTGATTTCATCATTACTTTTAACACAACTTTCCAAAATACTCTAGGCTAACTGTATCTTACATTTTTTCATAGTGGAAGTTAAATCTATATTCATTTAAATCTTTATACATGGAATTTAATAACATATAATTAGATATTTTGGAAAACCAATAAATTCAATATCATTCATTTGTATCAGTATTGAAAAGACATAATAAGTAATAGTAAAATACAAAGGAGGGACAATTCAAAAACACAAACTAATTGATAACCTGAACAAGTGATACAGCTATTGGATCTGAGGGTAGAAAATAACTCTGATGTGCTAAGGAATGGAAGTTAAGTTTAAATTGCGTGTATCATTAAACATAGCCATTAAACACATACTTTAGCTTGTGTATGCTGATTCACATCATGAAATGTATCATATTGAATATAATCTGTTGGAAAACTGTTGCATATGAAACGTATAATAGTTTTAAACCTATTCAATCTTCTCTGATAGAATTCCAGAATTTTTAATACTTCAAATGGATAGATATACAAAGTAAATTAACTGATCATAAATGCATATTCACTTATGTCTGCACTAGTTTTTTCAGATTAACTGAAAAGAATACATTGCATCTAGGCTCCAGCATGCACCATGACCCTATACCAGGATTCACATGAGTGAAGTAATTATAATTCTTCATGCTACCAAAAGTTATAAAGAAATTTTTTTAAAAAGTTTTGATTTTATTGTTAATAAGGCAGATGTACTGTATGTACTGAATGCTGGCAGGCAAATTTATTGGTCTATAACTGTTAATCTTGGCTATTAAAATAATAGTAATATCTTGGCTTCTATTAACAATATATTACAAAAATGTCTTTTATGGCTTGTTGGCAATGCGGGTTTGTAGGTAGCTATAAAATCTAAAGCAGCCATAATCCCCTTAAACAATGCAACATTCTAATGCCAAATGCACTTCACACAACAAGGCAATAAAATAAACTTGAATGTATAGTGAGTTAAAGCTTATTATTTAAACTTAAATGAAATAATGAATATAAACTGCTAAAAAAAGGACTTTTAAATATAAATATACGGCGGCACGGTGGCTTAGTGGTTTGCCTCTCAGCGCTAGGGATTCCCGGTTTGAATCCCCATCTGGGTGGAGTTTCCTTGTTGTCCACGTGGGTTTCCTCTGGTTTCCTCCCACAGTCCAAAAATATGGATCAAGGTCAATTGAATTCTCCAAATTGCCCCATATAGAGTGTGTTCGTGCGTGTGTCTGTGTGAGTGAGTGTGTGCCCAGCGATAGATTGGCGCCCTGTCCTGGGTGTATCTGCCCAGCGCCTAAACGTTCTCCCCTGGATGGGCATGGGGAACCCCCCCGCGACCCTAATATAGGATAAAGCGAATGAATGAATGAATGAATAATATAAATATACAATTAAATATACAATTTGGTACAGTTGGAGTGTAATAGTTGTTATAATAGGGTGATTATATTTATACGCTTGTATAATAAATCAATGAAACACTGTATTAATTAATTATATGCTGTATCACAATACTCTTGTTCATATAGTTTATGTATATACAATTAACCTGTAATACGTGTTGTTTCTTTGTTGTTGTTGTTGTTAAATCCAGATTTTTTATATCTTAAAAACACATTAAATCAAATTTTCATTTCTTCTAAATAGATGACATATGTTGTCTTTAGTAAATTGTATATGACTCAAGACTTTCTGCACAAAGTTTTTTTTAGCTATTGTATAGCTAAAATACTACATTTGATGACTACTAACTGCAAAATGCTACAAAATACAATACTGAAAATCAGCTTTTTACTAAATAAAGGTCCAACTGAATAAAACAATTAGAGGTTTGTTGCAATTTGAGAAGGTGTCCTAACTCTTCAGGAAACTGAGTTTGTATGATCTTTTTTTCTTCAAATTGTGTTATGCAGACATGATATTTATTCATTCATTCATTATCTTCCGCTTTATCCTCTATTAGGGTCTCGCGGGGGTGGCGGGGGGGGAAGAACATCTCGGGCGCTGGGCAGATACACCCAGGACAGGACGCCAATCTATCACTGGGCGCAGACATGATATCTATAGCAAAAACAATAAATCATTTGACAAATAAGTTTGTCCAGAATAATACATGTTTAAGTATTGATATTACTCACTAAAACTGATCACATTATCAACTTAATACATTTTAATGTATTATTATTATTATTATTATTATTATTATTATTATTATTATTATTATTATTATTATTACATTATGTTTATTTATTAAATAAAGAAATTAAAATACAAATTAAACTGATGGCTTTGTGAATTTCATGATATGTGAAACCATTTTTATTTATACAGCCCACATTCCATGTGTTCTAATGTAATACTATATGATTTGTAATAAAATGTATAATAATAAATAAATTTTTTAAATATACTTTGGCAGTAATACATTGTTTATTATTGCATATTATCAGATGCCACAGAAATATTAGCCAAAACAACAAAATCATACTATGTAACCAATACACTAGAGTTTGTATCCCAATAACATGAACCAAGCATAATTAAATTTCAATTACTAAGCTAAATATAACAGTATAAACCTTATTGATAACTGAATTATCAATGTAGTTATCAATGAACTATTATTGTACATTTCAGTCCTTTAACATGACTTTATTGGATTTTCTTTAAAAATACAGATTTTTTAAAATTGTGTTGTTCAACATTTCAAAATTTAGTAATGAGTTGTAATTTTTTTACATTTTAAGAATTGGTTGTTATTTTAATAATTTCCTTTTTTTAGTTTAAATTTATGCAAAAAAAATGGAATATTTTTAAACAAGAGCAATAGGAATGTCCAAGGTAGAATAATGGATTCTGCCTTAGAGTGTACAAATACACTGTAATTCCTAGTACTGTAAATCATACTGTATGTGACCTAGTTACATATAAAAAATACTTGTAAGCAAGGAAATGTATGCACAACAGGTATTATTGTTTAACACCCATGCATCTGATTGTTATCATTGTTGTCTGCATAGTAGCAATCCCAGCTGTTCTAACATTTTAAGAAGGCAACAGAAATCATACATGTAAACCAGTCTATCATTTGCACATGCATATTTCTCTGATCACCATGCTTCAGCATTAAAGCCTATTGGAATGTGTTCTTATGCACTTACCAGCCAGAACCCGAGACACACTGAAGCAGCTCAGCAAGTGCAGCACTGCTCGCACCAAACACACCGCCATCCTTCAAGCCACAGCTCAGTGGGCAGGCTCATCTGTTCATCTTACCACTCGTCTTCTCTCATCTGTTCTCTCGTGGGTTCATACCAGTGCAACTCTCCCTCTGTCCAGCCTCCTCTTCCCTCTGTCTCTCAGAAACTGTGTTTTGATAGAGCAGTGCTTTTAGCACCAAGGACAGGGCTACATCTCTGTTAATACGATAATGTTTTTAAATGAGGACCGGCTGATGGTTGCTCAGATATCAGAGAAGTCAGACGTACACACACAGTCTGTGTGAAAGTGACTGTGCTCGGGTAGAGTGCTCGCTTCTTGCTGAATGCGTCACACTCAGTGTGGCGGCGAGAGAGGAATTTCAAATAAAGTCCCACTGCGGGGGTTAACTCTCTTTGTCTCTTCCTCACTTCTCTTCCTTTCCCTTATAAACCCCACCAGCATCTATCTGTATATATTTAGCTTTTTCTCTGACTTTGTAGCAATTTTACTATCTATCTGTTACTTTAAAACTAATCAACTTACTGTATGTTTATAGCCCTTTTATAGACCCAAATTTCAACTGAAACAAAAAAGTTAGTATTACTTTAAATAATTTGTAAGGAAGGACAATGGCATTTTCCTCATGATCATTCTGTGAGACAACAGATTGGCTCACCACTAGCCAAATAGCCATAAAGTGATAATAGCACATCAAAAAATGTTTAAAACATAGGTGTATTGATTACAAACATGTGGCAGAGTTGGTTCAGTTATCAATGTACTGACTTGTTGTTTAAAGGGATGACTGTATACTTCAGCAATGGTGATTATGATAAACAGTGAAATTGTATTTCTTTATGTCTTTTTTTAATTAAATAATTATTTTCTTTGCGTAATTAGGGAGGGGCACAGGTAGGATAAGAGATCTAAAGCCTTCCCAGTCCTCATAGTCACCAACTAGCTTGTCTTGTAACTTTGGAAAAAACTATAAAATTCCTGGAGGATGTCTACATTATTTTACATTAATACCCTGTTGACTCATTTTGTGCAAGATCAATTGTAAGAATCATTAGTTCTAGATTTGGTCAGATAGGGAATTAACCTTTTGTTCATAAATTCTCATAAAAAATATTTTTTGTTTAAATATACTATAAGTAATCTCATATCATTATCTTCTGCTTAATCCTAAATTAGGAACTAGGGTCAAAGGGGAGGTAGGAATCCAGGGAGAACGTTTTGAATGCTGGGTAGATATACCCAGGACAGTGCACCAATCCATCACTTGGCACACACTCACTTATACACAAACTCTATAGGGGCAACTTAGATAGGTGCAAGAAGCAAACAATTTACCTTTAATCCATGTTTTGGGACTGTGGGAGGAAACGAGAGAACCCAGAAAAAAAAAAACACGAAAACGGGGAGAACATGGAAATCTCACCAAAATCGGTATTCAAACCTGGATCCCCAGCCATGAGAGATGAGCGAGCTAACCACTAAGCGACCATACCACCCACATTGAACTAACTGTTCTTCAACCAAATCAAACAATTTCTTTAAATAAAATTCTAAAGTCTAAAAAAGTGAAATGCATCTAAAATCAACTGCATTACCACAATATTAATACAATTTGCTGTGTTAAAAATTGAATCAAAAATAAATTATTATAGTGGGTAAATTTGTAAAAAAAAAAAAAAAAAAACTCTGGAAATGTCAAGGGCACCAGCATCCTTTCAGGTGGGATTATGTAGAAAATTAAGAGGAATTAAAATGAAAAAATTTGTCTATGTTTATTTTGGCTCTATGAACATCAAGAATGATGGTGATAGAAGCAAAATTTCAGTCATCAACATTCAAAAAGCTTCTTTATGATGAAAGTTACTGAAGTCATGACATATTCATTCATTAATTATCTTCCGCTTATTCCTATACTAGAGTCGTGGGGGTAATTTCCACCCAGATTGGGATTTGAACCAGGATCCCCAGTGCTGAGAGGTGAATACATTTACCACTAAGCCATCATGCTAAATTATTCAATATTTAGGTATAGGTAGCTCTCTTGCAGCATTTATTGATTTTGGCCAAAAAAACAAAGGATGACTACAATAAAGGTACGCAATGTCTACTATTAATTAATAAAATTGATTTTTATTTTATAAAATATAAAATAGAATTAAAGAATTCTAAACAAACTTTAGATGCCTTTGGCAACACACTATGTCATTCAGCAAGACAATAATCCATCCATCCATCCATCGATTATCTTCCGGTTTATCCTATATTAGGGTCGCGGGGGGGTTGCCCATGCCCATCCAGGGGAGAACGTTTCGGGCGCTGGGCAGATACACCCAGGACATTTGTATCAACAATCCCCTTGGCTTTGTCTGCTGCCGATTCGATTTAAGTAGCCAAAGCAATAACGCTTGTCAAAGTAAGATCAGTCTCTAGCAACAGTCTTTCACATATTTTCGGTTTGCACCCATGTTCTGTCAACTGATCACGCAACATTTTATTTATATGTTCACCAAACTCATGTTGAAGCAAGATCACCTAGCACAGCCATATACTGCATGATCGATTCATGTGGAGCATGTTGAGTACATTTACGAAAGGTATGGTGCCCTGTTGGTTTGTGGATTGATTTTCTCTTTCAATGAAGCATCAGCAGAATTGTACGCACTACCTGTGTTAGGCAAGGAGTAGAAAATGCACTGTCCCTCAGAACTGAGGCAGTGTAGAAGTACAGCTCTTTACTGGCAACAGGCCATTCGTCGGCCATTCGTCGTAACCAGCAGGTAGTTTTTATAGGTAGTGTCCAGCTAATTATTAGTGTCTGTGTAGGTTTCTTCCGTGTGCTCACTATACGAACTCACGGTTACCATGGGCAACTTATCATACACTCTTCATGACCATGAGCACTTTCTGTGACTTATTTAGAGCTGCTGTAGCAGGGAAACTATTTTATACTAGTCATGCTATAATGGTAATACTATAATACTATAATAGTATAGCATAGAATACACAAATGCTGGACTTACTACATCCTAACTGCATGAGATCACTTTACCATGCACTCTTACTTGAATATTATTACACGTTTATTTCCACATTCTGTTTTATCTTCATGGTACCTATTAGATTATATTATACTTTTTTAATAACAGACAGCTATTTTTTTTATTATACTATGAATTTATTAGTTCCGGCTAGTTCCTGTCCTTAAATTTTGGCATTTGTCCGGCCATGACATTATTAACAATAATGTAAAAAACAACAAAAAAAAATTAAACTTTAAAATAAAGATTAATATAAACAGTGAGCCGATTTCTAACGAGCATTAAACGATTTCCTATTGTTTAGCAGTTAATGTTCACTTTAGGGTGGCACTGTGGCATAGTGATTAACATGTTCTCCTCTCAGCGCTAGGGATTTCAGGTGCCTCCAAAAGTCAAAAAACATGGATTCAAGCTAAATTTTTCTTATCTACAAAGTAAATTGCCCCAAATAGTGTGTGTCTGTGTAAGTGAGTGTGCCCAGTGATAGATTGGTGCCCTGTCTGGGGTGTATCAGCCCAGCGCCTGAAACATTCTCCCCTGGATAGGCATATGGACCCCCCCCCCACCACCACCACCACCACGACCCTATAATAAACGAACACTATAGCAAAGTAATATGAATTATAGACAAGGGGACAAACTGTTTAAATAAAATCACTTTTGGTAAACGATTATAGCAACCTATTAGTGGTTGCATCTTAACGTAACATGCACACACTCAGAGAGACAGAGAGAATAATGCCCTTTAACTCACAAATATACACATCTCTCATGTGCACTTTCATTATGACTACCTTTATACTTTGTGTAGTGAAAGTAGAAAAATGCACATTGTAAACCCTGTGTGCCCATGGCTACATTTACACAAATATAAACTGCCAGCTGCTTGATTGCTGTTGCTCTCTGACACATTGCAAAAGGTATAAATAATGTCACATCCAGCACACATAAACATTAAAGTCTTCGCAAGCTCATGAGCATTGGAGCTCGACAAATTGAACAGCAAACTTCAATGTAACCCTTACAGTTTTTCTTTTTAATTCAACTCCCCAACCACTTCAATCCTCAAAGAAAACATCCAGGATGAAGGCAGATTCCATGACTTACATTTAACATTGCATTGAAAATAGATAACAGAGCTGTTTTTATGTCCGGTTGTAGTGATATCAAGATTTGTTGTAAATTTACTGTAGATTTTAAACTAAATCTTTTTTTTTCGTCTGTGGAAATGTAACACTGGGGGGAAAATTAGTTTCTTCCTCGGTACAGCTACTATGGAGCGGGAGCTGCGTCACTTAGACCAGTGAGATTGCACCCTGAGGAATTACAGTAGCCCCATTATTGTATGATTAATATAACAGTTCCATGTGGATTTTACAGCAGACACAACACTGGACCTTCTAAACTTCTAAACTGTAACTCCTGACTAATGCTGTACATGATATAGGCACTTTGGCACTCTCAAGGACAGACAGGAAAAAGGAAAGGAACAAAAAGAAAAGAAACAATCTAAAAGCTACCAAGAGGCCAAAAGGGCTCTTTAAAATGCTGGCAAAATGCCACCACTTGACCAACGAATTTTACAGACCAACCCTTCCAAAAGCAGCAGAATTCAAGGTAACACTTTCTTTGAATCCTGTATTTACAATGCATTATAAGTGTATTTATAAAGCTTTATAAAGTATTTGTAAAGCTTTATTACATTTGTCATAATCCTTTGTTAATGTACATAGATGTTCATAATCATAGCAATAAATTGTTATTACAGTTTGACAAATGGCTTTATAACACATAGTGACATAATGCATTATATTATAAACTTATTTAAACTTTTCATTCTTTAGGTGTTTAGACATTTTACTTAACGTCTGTGAAGAGCATTTATAAGCTGTTACATGTCATTATGTACTACTACGTATGCATTACTTATCTCATTGAAAGTGACTGCATACGTAGTAGTACATGTCATTATGTACTACTACGTATGCAGTCACTTTCAATGAGATAAGTAATGCCAATACTTTACTTTGTGCCTGTAAAGAGAGCTTATAAGCTTTTGTAAACAGTTATGAGCACGTATAAATTCATTTTCAGGAAAAGCATTTATTAAACACAAATGTTATGAGGTTTTATGTCACTGGTTTCTATAACAAATTGATAAACTATTAAAATATATTATTTATAATCCATTATGTCACTTTGTGTTTTACAATATATTTGTATAACAATATGAATTCATGCTAATAATGCATTATGAGTAAAGGTAAAGTGTTAACAGGTATATATATATACCTGTATACATAGAATTATCTAGATATAAGGTTAAAAAGGCATGACATACCTGTTCTTGAAAGAAAGTACATCTCGTAACTTGGCAATATTACTTCTGGGATTGCATGTTTTCATGGTAGATAAAACCCAGAGATAGTGTTTCGCAAAAATGCTGCTTAAAGGTCACATTCACATTCTGATGTTATACACTTTAATTATTTTGTTAGTAGTAGCACTCATAAAGTCTTTTCACCTTTTTGTTCTTTTAAATGAGGTGAACATATAAGCCTACTGGGGCAGTTGACTCTATAAATGTGTCAGAGTCTGGGCGATTAGCTGAAAGAGACTCCTGCCTCTGCTGATAGATTTATATTTATTATTTGGCAAGGGCTGGTTCAAGTTTTTAGCTGTTAAATCAAATGCAGTGGTTCTCAGCATTCGACCCAAATAACATGCTAGAGAATTGTTAAAGAAACATACAAGAACTGCAGAAATGATTAGTATGTATTAATAAGTACAAGAAATAATTTGATTTGTAAATTAGGAAATGGCACCAGTTTGTACAACAATTTGCAAAAAAAGGTAAGACTTTGCACTGATATGCACTGGTAATCTCAGTAAAATGGGATGTTTTCAGTGATTAGCTGCATGAAAGTCATTGGGAAACCCTAAAGACTGAACATTAGTATGTACAGTATGTGCAAGTCACCTTCAATGTAACATAAATGTGAAGTTACCACTTGGTGCACTCATTCTAATGAAGCTGGCAGGTGAATGAAGTCCATGTACCAATCAGGCTTTTTCTCTCTGCATTTCTTTAAAAGCTTCAACAGGCAGTGAAAAGGAGATGGACACAAAGGAAATGTTTAAAAAAAAGTCCTGACAAGTGGCAGGGGAACTTTTATTTCATTACATAAAAGCTACTTGTTATAATTAAATGATTTAAATCAAGCCGAAGTACTAGGGAGGAAATGAATATCCTCGATGATTGATTCCTTATCTCACTTATATTTAAAAACTGTCATTAATTTTTAAATTCCTCCTTCTAACTTACACCTTTTTGACAAGCAATGGTAACCTCATCCATCATGGCAGTGATTAGTCTGTATTTGAACTTCACTAATTTTATCCTATAAAGGTTTAGCTGCATACTTGAATTTGCCAATTAAAACAAACTGTAGCATTATATTTATAATGTGAGACACTGTGTATTATATAAAAGTGTTATATGTAAAGTGTTTCATCTTTTTTTTCTCCAGTGTCTTGTTTAATTTTTAATGTTTTTATCATCTTTTTTGGCAACCATGTAATACAAACATCAAATAATAAATAATCCAGTCTACTGGCTACTCTATTAACACAGGGGTTGGCTATATGGCCAAAAATTAAAAGCTCTTGTTGCAGAA
>JAFMOD010000378.1:2569200-2581915 GCA_019802435.1 Corydoras maculifer
ACTCTTTGTCTGGCCTGTCACCTAGGACCAATTTGCCTTGGGAGACCCTGCCAGGGGCTTTTTGCCCCAGACAACATAGCTCCTAGGATCATTCAGGCACGCAAACTCCTCCACCCTGGTAAGGTGGTGATCCAAGGAGGAGTATGTATATATATATATATATATATATATATATATATATATGTATATATATATATATATATGTGTGTGTGTGTGTGTTAAAGTTAATATAGCCTGTTAAAATTCCAATTATTAAAAAAAAAAACTAATTACTAATCACTAAATGTGAAAATATGCAAATAAATTCTAAACTGTTTAATGTAAATACCTCTCATTTTTTTCAAAAAAAAAAAAATGTACATGTAACTGTGACAGGAGCATAGAGACACTGGCAGGGTAAGTTGAAGCTTATGACAATTATAATGTAATTATAAGTAATTAACACACATGCTGACCAGAGGCTTTGATAATAATCACTGTGGAGCCTTTTTATGTTCTGGCAGTGCATACAGCAGGAAAGGTGATCACAGCAGTGACAGAACCGTGGTATGATAGCCGAGCCACCTGCCAACAGTTACATTTAAATGTAATATTAATGCATTCTGTAAATCAACAGGCTCCTCTGCTTGATGAATTTTGTCTCCAGGCCTCATTTCTGGTCCTGAAACCTTGTTGATATGATGAGATGGTGAGGCATGTAGCCAACAAAGGCAATCTGCGGGCTTTGTGGGCATGTTTTCCAGTAGGGATACATGGGCCCAGCCCACGTCTCGGCTTTCACAGAAAGAGGATAGCGTGGGCAGGGAAACTCTAGGTTACAGCGGTCACAATAAAGTGGATGATGTCTGGCGAAATGGCTGGCTACTCTTGCACAGGCATTGTGTGCGGTACCTGGAACACAGAAATACTTCATCGACAGAGATGGCCTGCAAGTGGTTACAGCAGTGGGCCTATAAAGTTGGAAGCGTATCCTCATTAGACAGTGTTGAAACAGAATATCTCTATTTTATCTATTTTATCTCTATTTATTGCAAATTCCTAGGACAACGTTAAAAAAAATTAAATAACACGACATATTATAAGGGCGCGGTAGCTCAGTGGGTAGGGCATTGGGCTATCAACGTGAAGGTTGGGGGTTCAAATCCCAGGTCCACTGAAGGTACCAGTGTGGGTCCTTATGCAAGACCCTTAACCCTCATTGCTCCAGGGATGTTGTGATGAACCCTGTGCTCACCTTGTAAGTCGCTTTGGATAAAAGCGTCCAATAAATAACCAAAAAAAAATAAAAATAAGATGATTAGATAACCTTTTATTATCCCACAATGGGAAATTTGCATCATTATAGCACTATTAATTGAATGTTTGCACATTTTAAATTATAAAATTATTGCACAAAAGTTATAAAGAGAATTAAAGGGTAACAGGAGTTTCAGTGGTTAATGCATTGCTGAGGGAGCTGCTGATAATCATGCTGGTAAAAATTTGTGTATTATGTTTGCTGCCTTGCAAGCTAACACAAAACCTAACAAAACCAACATTCATTCATTCATTCATTCATTCATTCATTATATTCTAGTTAATCTTTTACTAGGGTCATGGGGGGGTTCCCCATGCCCATCCTGGGAGAACGTTTCAGGCGCTGGGCAGATACACCCAGGACAGGGCGGGGTACACTTACTCACACAGACACACACTATATGGGGCAATTTAGAGCATTCACCTTGAATGGAGGAAACTCATGCAGACAGGGAGAACATGGAAACTCCGGATTCCCAGTGCTGAGAGGCGAACGTGTCAACCACTAACCCACAGTGCCACCCCAAAACCAACATCTCAAATTAATTTTATTTATAATAAACTCAAATAAAATAATGAAAACCAATGAAACCAAAGTAAAATCATGTTGTATTAAAAGCCAAAGATTAAAAATGGGTTTTAAGATTAGATTTAAAAGTGGACAGTGAAGAGGCCTGTCTAATATATAGCAGTATGTTGTTCCAGTGCTTAGAACAGCTTGTCATTCAGTCATTTAAGTGATGGCCATAACTTTCAACTTAAACATACCTTTAACTAAATACTAGTATAATGATTGGAATGTATGGGACATTAAGTGAATCATACACCTGTGATATGAAGTGTGTTGCATAAATTATGCTGTGCTATTTGTGCTATGATGTACCATTTTATTAGATTTATTTTAGACTGCTTAACATTCACAGTTTGCACAATGGTGAACTGAAGTTACACTACCCTATACTGTGCACAAGTAACCAGCTTTAATGGATCAGTAGAGATTCTTTTTTTAGTGCACACAAGCAGCTTTGGAATGGAAACGACTGACCCTACAGATGAACTAATCCTGGTTCTCAGCTTTTTAAAGTTTGCTTTGAACAATCTGAAATACCGAATCCAAAGCGCATCTAAAAAAGACATCTTGCTCTCACAGAATTGTCTGGAGTGTTGCATTTCCATAAAGGGTCGATGTTGTCATGGCAGCCTATGCAATCTAAAGTTTCTTTGTATAACTGCAGTGGGTGGAAACAAGACTTAATTTGCAGCATGGTGTCGGTTACCATGTTCACCTCTCAGCACTGGGGATTTAAATGCAAATCCCAATCTGGGTAGAGTTTCCATGTTCTTCCTGTGTCTGTGTGGGTTTCCTACGGGTTCTTCGTTTGCCTCCCACAGTCCAAAAACATGGATTGAAGGTAAATTGAGTTATCCAAAGTGCCCCATGTGTTTGTGTAAGTGTCTGTGCGAGTGAATATGCCCTGTGCTACATTCTTAAAAGGAGCACATGAGGCTGATGTACATCAAAAGTGTTTTTTTTTTTGTATTATCCCATTTAATTTCGTTAATTAATGGATGGTGTAATTTCATGCAAGAACATCTGTGTTTGAATATAGTGTACTTTTGCACAAGCAAGTTTCACTCTTAATGCTGCCCAGCCGAGCCTCAAAAAAAAAACATGACATGCCAATTTCGCGTTGGATTTTTCTTTAAGGGTTTCAGGCTTATAACAGTGTAAAACTGCTTTGTGACAATGTACTGTTGTAAAAAGTGCTATAGAAATAAACTACTTAAACTTGAGATAATTAGAAACTTAATACCTGGCAGGAGCCACTATTTATCGTGCATACCTACCGTCTATAGGCTCCGCCCATTACACCCTCACACCATTATATGTTTATTTTTTATTAATATCTATGTTGTCACAGTAGTGGTGCAGACAATAATACATACCTGCACTAAGCTAAACCCTTCACTAGAAGGACAGGAAAGCCAAAAAATAACAAGAATAAATTTTTGCAGTATTAACATACCATACAGCTTTTATGACAACCAGTTTTAAGATTATTTTTCTTTTTTTTTTTTTCACTGCAAACCAGACTTGATAAAGGGCCAGTATAAATAATAACATCTAGAAAAGGAAATGGCAAAAGACTGAGCTAAGCACTGCAGCAATGACTCAGTGAAAAATTCTTGGACATTTGTGCAGCAACCAAGAGAGTATGTTCAAGGCACATGTGAATTAATTCAAGGTATACGGAAATGTTCAATTTGGCATGATTCTGTCCTCCACTTGCCCCTGGTTAGTGTGTGCAGTGGAAATAGATTTAAAAAAAACATCATAACTAAGTTTGATTTGTACCCACTGCAATGGAGCAATGACACATTAGATCATCATGGTTTAGTCTGCTCAATATTTACAGTAAGGACTGACAGGTGGCACTGGCAGCAGATATAGAAGAAAAACTTAAGCTGGGCAGCACGGTGGCTTAGTGGTTAGTATATTCACCTCTCAAACTTGGGGATTTAGGTTCGACTCCCAATTCTGGTTGAGTTTCCATGTTTTCCCCGTATGTTGGTTTGGAAAACCAGAGATTCTAATGTCCTTATAAATGTAAGTGTCCTTGTCTTTGTCTTCCCTATCTTGGAATTACACTTCACCATTATTACCATTATCACATGATATTACCAACATAACCACTATTCAAGGTCATTACCAACAATTCCCACAATGCACCAACCTAATTAATCACTTTATAATTATTTTTAACAAGTTTATAGCTTAAATCACACAGATGAGTGTTGGGCTAGTGTTCAGAAGAACCCATGGCTTCTTAAGAAGTGGTCATTTAAATATAATTATATGTTTGTGTGTGTGTGTGTGTGTGTAAATAACTGCTAACACATGCCAAACCTTTGGACGGGTTTCAAAAGTGTATGTTCAAAAAATTATGTTTAAAATTGTTCAAAACTATCTTCCCACAGCAGAAATGTTGACAAAACAGTTGAGTATGAGAAAGACTTTTAGCTTCAATCTTTTTAGACAGTGATACACATGTACATATTCAAAGAGCACTCTACATTATAACTATGTACACATTCATTACGTTTACATTTAGTCATTTAGCAGATGCTTTTATCTAAATTGACTTAAAAAAATGGGAACAACACCAATCAGTAGTTAAGAATTTTAATCCATCATCCATCCATTATCTTCCGCTTTCTTCTCTATAAGGGTCACGGTGAGGTTCCCCATTCCCATCCAGGGGAGAACGTCACGGGCGCTGGGCAGATACACCCAGGATAGGGCGCCAATCTATCGCTGGGCACACACTCACACACACAAACATACTCTATATGGGGCAATTTCGAGAACTCATTTGACTTGATCCAATTTTTGGACTGTAGAAAGAAATCGGAGAACCCGGAGGAAACCCATGCAGACACGGGAAGAACATAGAAACTCCACCCAGATGGGGATTCAAACCGGGAATCCCTAGTGCTGAGAGGCGAACGTGCTAACCACTAAGCCACCATGCCGCCCCAAGAATTTTAAAACCTGATTATTATTCTATCCTACACCCCACTCCTTTTATTTTATTTTCTTACATCAGTTGTTTCTTAAAGACACCAAGTGACTCCATTTAGAGTGTATTTTTAAAATATAGGGTGAAGATAGGAGGGGGCAGATCCAGAAATGGTCCTGTATGCCAGAGTCAGTGCCTTTTACTTCATGCAAGCAGCTCAAGGGAGCCAATGGAGAGAGAGAGATGAGTTCGCTTGGGCCAGTTGACCACAAGTCGGGCTGCAGAGTTTTATTGTAGAGGCCCGATTGTGCAAGCTGGAAGAGCGGCAAGCAGTGCATTATAATAATCTAGCCGGGATAGGATGAGGGCTTGAACTAACAGCTTCAGAGAGTTTAAGACGTGAGTCTGTTTAGGCTAAAGTTAGTTTGAGATGACGGTATTCATAGATACTCATTTCACATTTACAAACCTGAATACACACACTGTTAGGATGGTTCAGAGAACTTCAAAAGAGTCTGTGGCATTTAAGCTGCAGGTTACTCTCATGAGTAACGATCCCCCCCCCCCCCCTTTTTAACCCCCCCCCCCCCCCCCCCCCCCCCCCCCCCCCCCCCCCCCCCCCCCCCCCCCCCCCCCCCCCCCCCCCCCCCCCCCCCCCCCCCCCCCCCCCCCCCCCCATTTTTTTTTTCACCAATTAACATTTTTGGGCACCACGACATCAAGTCAAGTGGTTTTATTTGTCATTCCAACAATCTAAAGTTGTGTACATTTTACAGTGGAACGAAACAATGTTCTTGAGGAACAAGAAGCTACACGAAACTACACAACCCAAAACATTAAGTGCACATGTGCAATAGCTTGTGCAAAACAAGAATTAGAATAAATACAAGACAGTATACAGGACAATAAACATTAAACATTTAAGTAAGTGGAGGGAAGAGTACAGGTGCCCCCTAGTGGTGTGAGCCGAAAGGTGCAAAAATGTCCAAGGTTGTAAATGTAAATAGTGTGAAAATGCAAAAAAGTGTGCAATGTATATGATGGCAGCAATTTTGTCCATCATTGGCATCAGAAGTTTTTCTGTGTTTGAGTTTAGTCCAGTCCTATGTGAGTGCTATTTTTATACTGACATATAAAATGTGACATCATAAAACTGTCACATTTACTGCAAAAATAACACATACCAAAAGACAGAGCCACTGACCTGAAGGCTTTCGATGTGAATATTTGTGATTTTACTATACCAAAAAGGGAATGTAAGTAGAAACATTAACAGTCATAAAAAATATACATAAAAATTGAACTCAATTCAAAGGGAGGTTTCAACAAACCACACATTATTTATAGATCACATGTACTGGTGCAAGTCTGAGTTTTTAAAACATCTCGCATTTAAACATCTCTTTCATGATATTATGGTGTCAGCTGTGTGTTCTTGTTAGCTATAAAAATGTCTACACAGACATTGTGTGGACAAAACATGTTCTTTTGGTCAATGATGCATGTGCTTTGTGAAAATAAGTTTCATGGTTTGTCCTTTAGGCTTGTCTGTATGTAATTAAACCCACCCTTTTTTCCTTAGTGCTACTAAGGTAACCTCGTTTTCCACTTTCAATACCTGCATTACTTGTACATACCAGAGGCATCCTGGGACTTTCACACTTAACTTTAAATCTTAAAGAAATTGCATACCTCCTCCTAAATCTAGTGTTAACATCCGGGGAGAATTTTTCAGGCACCAATCTATTGCTGAACATATTCACTTACACAGACACACGCACAAACACCCTACATGGGGGCAATTTAGAGCATTCAATTTACCTTGAATCCATGTCTTTGGACTGTGGGAGGAAACCAACTTGGACACAGGGAATTCATGGAAATTGGGATTTGAACCTGATGGCCAAAAGGTAATGTGACGGTCTATATGACAGTCTAATGACCGGAGCGTGCGAGTCTGCTACTCGGAACAATCAGTCTGCGGCAGAGGTACAGTCAACAGAGTTTATTTAACATATGTGTAAATAAAGGCTTTACATATGAGCCTGTGAAATCCAGTCTCCCCTCCTAATTTGTACTCCCCACCCCCTCTTCCATTACAATCCTGTAGCCAAACATAATCACCAACAGTAACCTCATAAAATTGCAATATTCTTTAGAATACTGACACTCAGCAAAAATCTTGATTATTTGAGCACAAAACCTGTTCTTTTGAGTTTAATTAGTTTTCTTTTGCCATCGAAGCTAATGCTGAAAGTCGAGTTGTATTTTTGCAATATGTTTTAATTGACCATCAAAAGCACTCTCCAAGCAGAGGGCATGAATATCTTCTAGAAGGAGCTGGTATCGAGGACACTGAAAGAAGGCCTTGAAGTCCTGACAGCCCACCACTGCTTAAAACCTTTTTTTTTACTGATGTACACCTGCAGTAATAGCTGTATCTGAGATTTACACATGGAAGACAACACATGACTGAATAAATTAACAAACACGGGTCCCAGCCACAGGTACAAACAAAATAAAGTTGCAATATGCCTATGACTAATATAATCCTAATAGTACATCTTTGCCTTGTCTACTGATGAAAAATAAATGTCAATGTATTAAGGCAATAAGGTACGAGTGGGCTTGTGTTATTGTGAGTAAATAATGGGAAAGAGGTGTCATTAGGCATGACACATAGCTGAGTACAGTTACAACTCTTTCCTGTGATTTATTCATAATAATGCACAACGTCAAGTGTCTTATTGCTTTTATAAAACTTACATACACAGTATAATAAAAAAAACAAGGTTTCATTAAGCACGGTGGCTTAGTGGTTAGCACGTTCGCCTCTCAGCGCTAGGGATTCCCGGTTCGAATCCCCATCTGGGTGGAGTTTCCATGTTCTCCCCTTGTCTGCGTGGGTTTCCTCCGGGTTCTCCGGTTTCCTCCCACAGTCCAAAAACATGGATCAAGTTAATTGAATTCTCAAAATTGCCCCGTTTAGAGTGTGTCTGTGTGAGTGAGTGTGTGCCCAGCGATGGATTGGCGCCCTGTCCTGGGTCTATCTGCCCAGCGCCCGAGACGTTCACCCCTGGATGGGCATGGGGACCCCCACCACGACCCTAATAGAGGATAAGCGGGAGATAATGAATGAATGAAAGGTTTCATTCATGAATCCGTTTATTAGAAGTTTTTTTTCTTTTGCGACATGACATCTTGGACATGGTTTTTGTAGTGAACACTGATCGATGACTAACAGAATTCCCGGGTTCTCTAATGATCAAATATTGCCATCCAGTGGCCACATCACATAACAGTTTATAAAAAAACATCAGGAAAATAATGTATTGTATGTCACGCACTGATACGAACATGAAGCTGTCAGAGGTGTGTGTTGTTGTCAATAATGTCACGGCTGAACAAATGGCTCTACCAGTTTTATAAAATCATTTAACAAGTTGATTTCTTACCAAATCTACCTTAATATATTTTAGAACACTCAACATCGTCTTAGCGTATAACCTTTACTTAAAGTCAAAATCAACTTACAACATACAGTTTTGTCATAAAACTTTTTTCATTCGACTATTCACCAATTCTTGCTTTGAATGATAATGAATATTGTGAATATAATGAATATAATATCTGCATATATAAGAAAACACCACTGATTAAAAGGATTATATATTTTTAGAACGTTTTCCAGGAATGTCATGTCTTTATAAACAGGAAAATGTCAGATACAACAGTGTCTCTACGTAGACAAAGACAAAAGTTAACAAATGATTAACATTTGGTCATTTAGCAGACATTTTTATCCAAAGCGACTGGGTTGGGGGCAGAACACAGCCCCTCTGGAGCAATGGGGGTTAAGGGTCTTGCTCAAGGACCCACATTGGTAACCTCAGTGGAACCTGGGATTTCCCCAATCTTGTGATTGATAGCCCAAAACCCTAACCACTGAGTTCATTTATACAGCAAGATAATTAAGTTAAGATGTAATAAATGTGGATCTGACCATAGCCTTCAAACTACACAAACAATTAGTAACAGACAATTTGTTTATTTAATAAATACATATTTATTCTCAATACAAACTCACACAAAAGCAAAGACAACCATAAATGACAGTACTTCTTAATGATACCTGAATCATAGCTTAACATAATTTCAGTTACAGTCCATTTAACAGCATTTTATATCCCTTTAAAACAAGCATTTATGTCTTGCAAGAAAAAAAACTATTTTAAAATTTAAATACACAAACCCCATAAAAGTTCAATAAAAATACACCAAAAAAACATCCATCCTTAACTTATCCAGGTCCAGGTAACAGGGGGCAGCAGCCTAAGCAAAAATGCCATGACATTTCTACACCTAGCTACCTCTTCAGGGGGTACACCGAGTTGTTTAATTAAAATAAATAAACCCAGTGTTAAATATGTTTTTTAGATAAGATAAACCTTTATTTGTCCCACAATGGGGAAATTCACATTCTCAGCAGCAGATACAGAGGAGTGTGAAAAGGAATCCAGTCATTAGAAGAGATATAAACTAGGAAATTTTCTAGTTTTTTATTCTTTATTTTATTCTTAAATTTTATTCTTATTTCCTCTTCACAGAGAGAACTTCATATAAATTACAGCAATTTGTTAGTTTGAACATATTTAACATCTTCAGTAATATTCTTAATATTGAGTAATTTTATAAGATATTTAATCTAATTTATTTTTAGGGTTTTAGAACTTTAGAGCTCTATAACACTACTTTGAGACAATGCAAAACAATAAAAATTATATATATTATATAAATAATATAAATAATTATATAAAATTAGTATTTGTTACAAAACTTTCATTGTTGGTCAAATGCATACTTTCCCTTTTGTTTATTAAAGTGCAAACAAGAATTTTTCAGTACAGTGTCCTTCTGGTCACCACGCCACAAAGGACAGCATTGTGTGTAGCACATGCACACACTGACCTTTCAAATTCATCTTCTGTTGTTTTTAGACATGTTTTGTGTTTTGAAGTGTTGCATTCTTGGCCTCAGCAAAAGAACTCCAGACACATATTGTCACCCCCATCATTGTGAGCATCATTCCACACACAGCTCCTGAAAAATAAATTGGCTTTAACAGTTTAATTTTTTTTTTTTAAAAGGCATGTTTATTAAGTTAAACTAAACATTCTAGTTTTAGAAGATAAGTAAATCCATCTGTCTTAGTTTAATATGCATTTAAAAATTTTCTGTTTTCAAAAGAATGCAAACCTCATTGACTTGCTCGAGGAGAAGTAACCACAGCACCCCAAATATAGCAATTCCTTTTTTACCACACCCTAATTAAGTTTCTTCAGTCACACAAAAAAGGAGCCACTTACTTTTAGTTTGCAAATCAAAGAATTATGTATTAAATACAGGTCAAATGATGTAACTTAGATATACTAAAAATGAAAAAAGAAGAAAACTATATTAAATAAATATACGACTTACATACACGGTTTAATATACAGTGTCTTTATTACATGGCCTTTTAGACAGTTTTTCCTAATCCTGGTCCTGAAGGCTAACTATGCTGAATATTTGATTGCATTTTCTTTTACAAATGCAACAAAAGGTCAATGTACTTGCATCTTAACAATAAAAAAGGATTTTAAATTAAATGATTTTAACAACAGACTAGGTTGTATTTGTTAAAAAAAATAAAAACAAACTTAGAAATTGATACCTGCATGCCACTTGAAGAAAAATGAGAACAGCAGCATGTAAGACAACTGAGCAGTTTAAGTTGTAACAGGTGAAATTATCAAGACATGAGTGCAAAAAAAACATCCACCAAAAGCTTAATTAAAAGTATTTGTTGTGGTTCATCACATTGTGCCAAACTTTGGGAAAGAATTGTCAGTCAGTTCCAAGAATGTTTTTTTTTTATATATTCCCTGTTCACATGCAACTGCGTAAATATTTATGCCTCTCCATGCAACTCCATAATTAAGTTTGCAAACGACACCACAGTGATAGGCCTGATCAGGGACAAGGATAAAATGGGCTAAAGGGATGAGGTATAGCATCTGGCTGCGTGGTGTAAGAACAATAACTTGGAGCTTAACATGTGAAAAACCAAAGAAATTATTGTGGACTTCCGACGAGCAGAGGGTAGGGCACACATCCCAATCTACATCAATTTAGAACTTTAGTGGAGTGTGTACCCAGCTTCAAAATTTCTCTGAGTCCACATCTCAGAGAATCTCTCCAGGTCCCTAAACACATCAGTCCTGGTCAAAAAGGCACAACAATGCCTGAACTTTCTACGAAGACTAAAGAAAGCCTTCTAGAGTCCCAGGACACTTATAGACTTTTACCGCGGTACCATTGAGAGCATCTTAACAAACTGTATCACTGTGTATTATTGCTCCATAGCTGACCAGAAAAAGCTTCAGCAGGTAGTTAAAGCTGCCCAGCACATAACAGGCACCTAGTTACCTTCCAATCAGGACATCAACATTGAACAATGTTTGGGAAGAGATAGGAACATTACCTGGGACGTTTCACATCCGAACCATTTTTCCATGCTTCTGTCTGACAGGTGTTACAGGAGTCTACTTTCTCGTACCAGCAGACTCAGGAAGAGATTTTTCCAAGAGGCTGTAACCCTGCTAAACTCAAACTGAACTTAATTTTCACCTCTGAACCACATTAACTCCATGTTATTAATTGCACCACTCTTGGTTGTATTTTGCATACTTGCACATGGCACCATTGCGCTACTTACACTACACAACAATAATGTACATATGTATATATGTTCAACACATATTTATTTCATTCATACCCATCTGTACCATACATAGTGAAAATTATCATAATATCATCATAATCATTATAACCACCGATTATCTCACCATGCACTTTATTGTATTATATTTAAATAATCTCTATCTTGCTTAATTTCTTGTTAGGTGTTGCATTTTCGTGCTCAATGACAATAAAGTTGAATCTAATCTAATCTAATAAGATAAGACTTTATGGATCCCTTCGGGAAAATTCTCTTAGGGAAATTAAGGAAACAGTAGCAAAGAAATAGCAAAGAGGAATACATTACAAGTATATAAATTATATATTATAATAACATAGTCCAGTTTATGTTATTGTTGTGTTGGTTAGGCTACTGCCCCATTCCACCTGTTGTCATTCTGTTACCCCTTCTCACCCTTAGAGTGAAGTTGAACTGTTTGATGGTATTTATTTCGTTAGAATTTTGTTGAAGTCTGTTGGTCCTGTATTTAGAAAAAAACTACTAAACAGACTCCTCTGGTTGGTGATGACAGTGTGCAGAGGGTGACTGGCATCATCAACAATGTCCAGTAGTTTGTCCATTGTCCTTTTTTCTGCCACCATTACCAGAGAGTCCTGTATCATTCCAACCACAAAACCAGACTGCCGAACAAGTTTGTCCAATCTGTGCGTTCTTCTTACAAATTTAATTTGGTTTGTATTTAAAATCTCACTTGCAGTTAATGAACTGAGTAATTCGCTCTAGTTTTATTTTGCTTTGAGCTCCAGGATTAAAAAAAGAAACAATTGGTTTTAGCCCTTCCTCATAATCATTTAATTAATGCTATTATTCTTGTACAATTATCACAGGCACAAGTCACTGGTAGTGTATAATTAAGGATATATACAGTGGGTTGCAAAAGTATTCATACCCCTTGAACTTTTCCATATTTTGTCACATTACAACCACAAACATAAATATATTTCACTGGAATTTAATGTGAAAGACCAACACAAAGTGGTATACAATTGTGAAGTGGAATGAAAGTTATACATGAATCAACAATTTTTTTACAAATAAAAAACTGAAAAGTGCGATGTGCAAAATTATTCAGCCCCCTGAGTCAATACTTTGTGGA
>JAFMOD010000378.1:2590635-2612324 GCA_019802435.1 Corydoras maculifer
TCAAGGAGATTGGACCCAGAACCCGAGCTGCGCGTTGAGGTGAGCCCGACTATATCTAGCCGGTATCTCTCAACCTCCCGCACAAGCTCAGGCTCCTTCCCTGCCAGTGAAGTGACGTTCCAAGTTCCGAAAGCCAATTTTAGCAACCGAGGATCGCGACGCCCAGGCCCACGCCTCCAGCCACTGCCCGATCCACACTGCACCGAACCCCTATTACTACGCCCCCCACAGGTGGTGAGCCCATTTGAGGGGGAACCCATGTAGCTCCTTCGGGCTGGGCCCGGCCGGGCACCATGGGAATGTGCCCGACCACCAGACGCTCGCTGACGAACCCCATCCCCGGGCCTGGCTCCAGGGTGGGGCCCCGATAACCCTATATCGGGCAGGGTACACAAGTTCTTGTTGTTTTTTTTCATAAGGGTTTTTTCGGACCACTCTTTGTCTGGCCTGTCACCTAGGACCAATTTGCCTTGGGAGACCCTGCCAGGGGCTTTTTGCCCCAGACAACATAGCTCCTAGGATCATTCAGGCACGCAAACTCCTCCACCACGGTAAGGTGGTGATCCAAGGAGGAGAGTCACATGATGTTTCATAGTCAAATCATAGTCACGTGATTTTTGTTAAAGCCACCACAGATCCTGTGATGAATAAAGGCATGCATGTGCATGCCAAAACACTTTTGAAATAAGGTCCAAGACTTATATATAAGTATGTGTTCTGGAAACTCATGAGACATGCTGCAATGCATTTCTTTTGAGACGCTTAAAGTACTACTTTCAATAGTAAACCAGATAATGTAGAACTTAATGAAAAGAAATATATATTCATTTAATCAGCAAGGTTTAACAAACAAGTGGAATCCTCTCTCCAGTCCATGCCTGTTATTGCTTATTGATCCTTTCATTTAGGTAGCACCAAAACTGGTTCATGTTCTAACCTAGCAAAGCTAAGGAACACTGACTTTGCTTACATATGCACTGCCTGGAATCCTTTACATGTCCATCCATCCATTGTCCTCTGCATAATCCTCGACTAGGTTCAAAGGTGGGGGGTGGATTCCCCATGCCCATCCATCCGAGAATGTTTTGGCCACTGTACAAATGCACCAAGAACAGGGTGCCAATCTACACACACAAACACACACAGACACAATCAGCAATTTAAAGCAGGGGCAATTTAAAGCAACTAATTTACCTTGAATCTATTTGGACTATAGTCGAAAACCCAAGAATCTGGAGATAACCCACTTATGCACAGAGAGAACATGGAAACTCATATCAGCACTGAGAAGCAGATATGCTTACCACTATACCACTGTGTCGGCCAATATAACAATGTATTAATTTATTTATATTGTAACATTTTGATAGGTTTTATAAAAGCTGTTGATTTTTAACTACCATTTTAAAGCCTGTAAAACTTCTTAGTTTTGCTTCATTATTTGTAACTAATAACTTACAAAATATCTTCTTTGCTCTAATGAACACTCAAACTCTTATCAACATTTAAACCACTAACACTGGTTTACAGTTATTATTATTATTCCCGGACGGCACAGTGGCTTAGTGGTGAGGTTCGAATCCCAATTTGGGTGGAGATTAGGTAGATTGAAAAAAGTGTGTGTCTGTGTGACTGTGCAAGTGAATGTGCCCAGTGATAGATTGGCGCCCTGTCCTGGATGTATCTTTCCAGCGCTCAAAATGTGCTCCCCTGGATGAGCATGCGGAATCCCTCCCTCCCCCGTGACCCTAGTAGAAGTTTAAGTGGAAGATAATGAATGAATGAATGAATGTATGAATCTTATTCCCATCATAAATTATTATTATTTTTAAAATCAGTAACAGCTTTTATAAACCTTTTTTAATAACCCCATACCCCTGATATCAAATCTACATTAGAGAATTAGTTTTGTTTGTTAAATTAGAAAACAACAAAAATCTATGAAGTAGTCTTAAAACTGGTTTCTATGGTTTATTTGTTTTTCACTCCTTTTTTAAAGCATGAACAGGTAAACTGGCTTGGCTGGATGATTTTTAGATGAAACTTATTTAATTGTCATAAAACTGGCAAAATGAAAGTGTGTAAACTGAAATGTAGGTAAGAGCACAGACAGAAAAATATACAAGTGGGCTAAATTTAAATTAGCCCACTTGTATATTAGTATATCAATGTAGCAGGGGATCTGGTTTAAATTTCACAAAACTGCCCTATGCCATAAATACCACAACTCCTGATTATAGGTACGATAAATGTTTTCACTTTGGTACAAAAATTTTTCCTATCAGTCTATCATTACTGGAGTCTGAAGGAAGTCTGACTCACAGGTAGATGAAAATGAGCAAGTTATATATTAATGGTTAGTTTGTTGTTAGGGCTGGGCACATTTCTTTCAGTAAGCTTCACCTTCTGCATACTTTGGCCCTAGCTGGTGATTTTATTCATACAATAACATTACAAGGCATTAAAGTATAGGTTCAATGGGCGTCCTATTTGCAAGTCTACAAAGTTTAAAATGAGAGTTTATAATAAAATTAATATTATGATGGGGATGTGTGTCAGAAGTGTACCAGGTCAAAAAAGTGAAACATTTCCAAAGATGACTAATAAAGAAACGCAGTAGAGATAACATTTTTTTCATGAGGCAAATAAACTGTAAAAAGGAATTTCATAGAATTAAGATGAAACCGCCACAAGACATCAAAATTGGGTGTCAAAAACATGGCCAAAATAAAACTTTACATTTCATTATGTAATTTGCAACAGCTTTTATCTGAGGCAACTTAAAATAACTCTTGATTGTTGGAGTAGGGGTACAGCGTAAACATTTAATGACCTGCTCTGTCAGTTTATGTGGATTAACAATTCGTAGTTGAGTTGCTGTCCTTCTTTAATATGCTTTCCCTTTGTTATAATACCACTGTGGAATATTGAGTACTGAGGAAATTTCATGACTTAACTTGTTGCACTCATCACAGTAACTTTCAGGAATTCACTGAGCTCCTGACAGAGCTTGTAGAAAGAAGACTGCAAGTCTAGGTGTCTGCTTTTATACACGTGTCCATGAGAGTTGTTAAAAGACCTGTTGAATAAAGTGAATAAAAACTTTAGCCCACACAGAGTATATATTATTAACTAATTATTACACTATTGGAAGTCTTTCCAGTAGTGAAACTTAAACATGTGCATTTACAGTTCTATTGAGTTAGACGAAGCAACTTACAAATGGAACAACACAAGTCAGTAGTTATGGAAAAAACAGAAAACAGCTAAACCATAAAATTATTAAACCTGAACATTATTTTACCTGAACCTGAACATTATTTTACCCCCCCCCCCCCAGACAAGCGACTCAGCCTTATGGACAGAGTCACACACCTATTCTCCCTCTCTTTCTCTCACTCTCACTATTGACAATTTAAAAAGTTTTCCTTTAAGTCTAAAGCAAGCAATCATTTATCGTGTAATCTTTTTTGTGGCAGGATCACCGTGTTGTGGGGGAGAAGGTGGAGCCATCATTGATGGACTATGATTGCCCTTAATTAATTCACCTGACACGGCTCCTCCTAATTAGTGTGTGCCCTTTTAAAACCTGGAACGTCAAAAGCAGCGGGGAGAGAGACCAACCATGAGCTGGTGGGATGGTGGACACAGCACATGTGCAAGAGAAGAATACATTACATTACATTACATTTAGTCATTTAGCAGCTGCTTTTATCCAAAGTGACTAACAAATGAGAACACCACAAATCAGTATGTTATGGGGGTTCGGCGGAAAGAGATACAGAAAGGCAAGCATAAAAGCGATTGCTAGTCTCACTCAGCTGGCCTCGAACTGGTGAGGTGAGACGTTCCAACCACTTACAATACATGCCAGTAAGCAGTTAGAAAGGCAGTGTGCGAACGCTCTAATTGTATGAAAGAATGAACTCAAGTATTATAAAAAAAATAAAAGTATTAAATCTAACTACAACTAAGGACACCGTTAAAAACACGGGTAAAACACAAATAAAACAACCTAAATACAAGGCAGCAAAAGGCTGCCCCTAATAGCGAAAGGAGGGTGAACTAAAAGTGTAAAATAAGGAAGCTCAGCATGTCAACGCCTTGGACAGCTGAGCTTGTCTGAAACACCTGGGTGCTGCAATGCACTAAGCTCAGACTTTCTTAGAGCCCTCTAACAACGATTTACACTGGCGGCACATTGTGTGCCACAAATACTCACAAGCGCACGCAGGGCCCTAAATATAAATGTGTTCGCATACTACTGATACGGTATCGAGTCAAGAGTCACGTAAGACTCAGGATTCTCAGACGCACCATTAATAATAATTAATTAATAATTCCATCATTACTGGAGTCTGAAAAAAATGGGCTGATTAACAGGTTAACCGAAATGAGCCATTTAAATATGGTTGGTTAAGTTTGTTTTTGAGGCTGGGCACATTCCTTTCAGTAAGCTTCACCTCCTTCATGCTTTGGCACGAGGATATTTGGCACTTTGGTCCTAGCTGGTTATATTATTAATACAATTACATTACAAAGCATTAAAGTATAGTATCAAGGATTTAAAGTGGACAGCCATTAAACTTAATGGCTGTCCTATTTGTAAGTTTACAAAGTTCAAGGTTCTCTGTGATTGATGTGTTTCATAATAACAATTTAAGTTTAAAATATGTCCTTTTATAACTACATCTGGGAAATAGGTATAATTTGCTTGCTCTATAAAGGTGTGTAACAGACACTCACATCATAAAAGTAAGAGAATCTCTTCTTTCTAAGAGTCATAAAATTAATGATAAAAACTTCCTGAAACTGAAATGAAAAGTTTTCAAAAATTTTGGAAATCTGAAATGCACTCGTTTAAAACAGAGAACATCAAAAGCCATGGGATGAGAGACCGACCAAAAGCTAGTGGGACGGCATGTGTGCGAGAGAACAGTACATTAACTTACATTTAATCATTTAACAGCTGCTTTTATCCAAAGCGACTTACAAATCAGTATGACACAATTCAGTAGTTACAAACCTGATCATTATCCTAGGTTTTTATTTATATCAGGTGTTTGTGGAAGAAGAAATGTGCTTTGTTTCTTAAAGATGCCAAGTGACTCCAACTTACAGACAGATAGGAAGGTTGTTGCACCATTTATATTATATGTTATTATATAATATTGTAAAAGCCCAATGTTTTCAAATGTAAGCATGTGGTGTTGGCAATAAAGCTTGTTTGTTGGGGTATAATCCTGTCTCTGGTCTTCATTCCTACCACCCTGCAAAAAAAAATTCTCTAAACAGAAAACAAGCTTTATTACATAGTATTTGAAATCACACTCAAACTACAGCTGTAATGGCCTAGTGTCACATGCCAGTCCTGCTCCCATCAGGTCCATGGAATCCCTCTCCCTGCCACATAAGATGTCACAGTTTAAAAAGCTGCACACGCCATTAGCTGCACATGCCACACTATATGGGGCAATTTAGAGCATTCAATTTACCTTGAATTTATGGCATTCAGTGTGTGTACTTGTGTATGTGTTTCACTACATGAATGGGTTAAATGTGGAGGACAAAATCCTTTGTGTGTAAGTACAGTAGGCAAGTAAAACATTATTTAAATATTAAACAACAGGGTCTCTGATACAAAGTCAAGTTTAGATCACAAACACTCAGTCTCGTCGGTTTAGAGATAATTAGAGACATTAATCACAGGCATGTGTTATCGTTTACCTAATCCACATCCATTTCTGCCTGCTGTCTACAGACTCTGTCCATTACACCCTCGCACCACAGGCCTATGAGATTTTCCTAAACAGAAACCTATCCTATTAGCCAAAACAGAAACACAGGCTTGTAAATTCACCAAACAGCTTACAGGGTGCTGATGGCAACAAAAACAACACATACACCCAGGACAGGGCACCAATCTATCGCTGGTAATATGGGGCATATACAATTTGGGGCAATTTGGAGCATTCAATTTAGCATGATCCAATTTTTTTTGACTGTGGGAGCAAAACGGAGAACCTGGAGGAAACCCACTTGGTTTGGGATTCGAATCTGGAATCCCTAGTGCTGAGAGGCAAACGTTCTAATCACTAAGCCACCATGCCACCCCCAATAAAAACATAAAAGTAATAATTACTTGAGATTGTCTAGCTCATAGGTGTCAAATTCAATCATATCCAGTCCATAATACAATTATATCTGGCCCATGAGATAGTAATTTTACATTGGTATATTATTATTATATTTTAAATTTTTATGATTTTGACCAAAAAATTTGTATGGAGACCAAAAATATTTAAAGAAATTTTAAAGTTGGAGTTCATTTTTCTGAAATGAAAAATTGAATGTTTTTATTTGTTATTTTTACTTTTTTGGAAAAAATATTTTAAGTTATATAAAGTTTAAGTTTATTAATTGGGGAATAATATTCCCAGCGATGGATTGGCGCCCTGTCCTGGGTCTATCTGCCCAGCGCTCGAGACGTTCTCCCCTGGATGGGCATGGGGAACCCCACCGCGACCCTGATAGAGGATAAGCGGGAGATAATGAATGAATGAATGAATAATATTTCTGTCTGTTTTTATTCCTATTCATGTTAAAAAAAAATACTTTTAGTGTGTTTAATAAATGTTTATCCTGGTCGGCCCATGACATAATGTGGTTCGAGTTTTGACCCCCGGTGCAATTGAATTTTACACCTACCGCGTGCTCAGGCGCTGGAGGTGCTACAGCGGGCTTTGGTGCTCGAGGGGCTACCGTGGACTCTGGCACTGGAGGGACTTGAGATGATGCGACTGCAGGGGGACCCTGTGAGGACGCGACCGCAGGGGGAACCTGGCAGGGATCGCTGGCGCGCGGTATGAGAGACCTGGCGGGAACCTCTCCAAGAAGGCTTCATCGAACCTACTGGCCGAGGTAAGGCAGTCATCCTGGGACAACTAGGCCCTCGGCCCACCACCGGGCTAGTCCCAGCAGCCTGGAGAGGTACTCCTGCACCCTCTCCCTGTCTGACAGCTCCCGACCAGTCAGGCAGTCAAATACCTCGCGACAGCTTATGATGTACTGGAGGGGTTTTAGACAAACCCAGTCGCAAGGTACCGGGGGCTTACACGGCGAGAAGAGGGTGAAACTTATCTCCCCATAACCCAGGACGCGGTCAATGACCCTCATGGGTCCAACCCAAGATATAAGAAGTGGACTTCACTCAGGGGTTCGGGAGGCCAGCATTCCGTCACAAAAGACGCCATCTGACCACTGGTGGCGCTGCGCATAAATGCGCAGAGTGAGGCGTTTAGGCCCGAAGTAAGCTAAGCATAAGGGAGTTTATTAAAGGAAAAGAATTCAAAAAATACCGGACGGGCAATGCGTGACGGAATCAAACGGAACAAATACACAAATAATGCTGGCCTGCCAAACAGGGAAACACACGAGGCATAAATACTACCCGCAAACGGCACGTGACCTACCTACGGAAACACCCAAGTGTCAAAACCAAAAACCCGACCTGAAAACGTGGGGCAAGTGGACTAGCACTCCTAAACCTAACAACCTGCACTGTTACGTCTCATTACTTAATGTTTACTGTTTATTGCCCTGTACGGTATATTGTCTGTTCCCTCCCAGTACTTCAATGTTTATTGTACTGTATATTGTCCGGAATTTATTGTTATTCTTGTTTTGCACACGCTCTTTGCACATGTGCACCTTATGTTGGGTTGTGTTTTTGATGTTGTAGCTCAGTGGTTATGGCATGGGACTATCAATCTGAAGGGTGGGGATTCGAATCCCAGGTCCACTGAAGTTACCAATGTGAAGTTACCAATTACTCAAGGGCCTCCTTGAGTAAGGCCCTTAACCCTCAATGCTCCAGCGATGTTGTGATTAAGCCTGTGTTCACCTTGTAAGTCGTTTTGGATAAAAGCATCTGCTAAATGACCAAATGTAAATGTAAATGTGTGTTGTTCTGTGTAGCACCATGTTCCTGGGGAACATTATTTCATTCCACTGTATACTGTACACCACTTTATATTATTGGAATGACAAATAAAATACTTGAATACTCTTTCGCTGGGCACACTCACTCACACAGACACACACATTATATGGGGCAATTAAGAGCATTTAATTTATGAAGAATCCATGTTTTTGGACTGTGGGAAGAAACTGGAGACCCCAGAGGAATCCCAAAAATTCCATATAGCAGTTCGGCAAAGAGTTGTTGCCACTGTTTGTTTTGCCACTGGTTATTTTCCTTGTCAGCACCATTTCACTCCAGTCTTTCGACTTTCCAGACGACCACCTGCAACCACCTGCTTTTTAATTTTTTTTCTTTACTTAAAAGCATTTGCTTTCACTTTTTAAGCACGGTTTTGTTTTTCAACCCTCTACTCCATCCCTGGTTTCCTGTATGAGTGTGTTTGAGTGTGTTTGAGTGTGTGAGTGAGCGTGTGTGTGAGTAAGCGTGTGCATGTGTCTGCCCAAAAATAGATTCATTTCAGCTCATTCCTTCATTCATTTCTTTGTTGAACTCTGCAAAGTTAAGCTTAGGTATTACCTTTTTTGGTAAAACCCAACCTTATCCCAACTTTTAGCTGCTGGCTGTATGCATCCAGCTGAAGAATCTATTATTAGTAAAATTCCTGTATGAAAAAAACAACTTGAGTAGTCCATAAGTCCATAAGTAAAAGCGGCATTAGACATTAGTTTGTTCCCATTAATTACTTATTATATGTGACATAAATTAATAATCAGCACTGAGGCATTATTAGTATTTTATTAGTATTAGTTATTGTTGTATGGGCAGCTTGGAGGCTTAGTGTTTAGTATGTTCGCCTCTCAGCACTAGGGATTCCCGCTTTGAATCCCAATCTGGGTGGAGTTTCCATGTTTCCCCTGTGTCCAAGTGGGTTTCCTCCGGGGTCTCCGGTTTCCTCCCACAGTCCAAAAACATAGATCAAGGTCAAATGAATTCTCCAAATTGCCCCATATGGAGTGTGTGTGTGTGTGTGTGTCTGTGTGAGTGACTGTGAGCCCAGCGATAGATTGACGCCCTGTCCTGGGTGTATCTGCCCAGCTCCCAAAACGGTCTCCCATGGATGGGCATGGGGAAACCCCCGCAACCGTGGTAGAGAATAAAGCAGAAGATAATTGGATGGATAGAGTTACTGTTGTAGCAGCTCAAGGGTGAGAAAGTTGAAATAGCTTCACATTTTAGATATAAAAACACCAGATCAAATTGAGTTTGTGAAATGATTTTTAGAAGTTGAAAATATGAAAACAAACAAACAAATCTGGTAACTAAAATTCATTTATTCAATTATTATCTTTCACTTAATCCTCTACTAGGGTCACGGGGAGTGGAGGGGGGTTCCCCATGCATTTCCAGTTACGGCGTTGGGCACATACACCCAGGACAGGATGCAAATTTTGCATGTTACCTCCACCTGCAATGTTACCTTTCATGTTTACTGTTTTTTTGCCCTCTATGTTATCTGTTGCAATGTTCCCTCCCAGTTGAATGTTTATTGTACTGTATATTGTCCTGTGTTTATCGTGATTCTTGGTTTGCGTACACTCTTTGCACACGTTTATGTTGGGTTGTATAGTTGCTGTTCTGTGTAGCGCCTAGTTCCTGGAAAAGATTTTTTCATTCCACTGTATACTGTACACCACTTTACATTGTTATTATATTGGATCAAACCTAATTATGCCTTTCAGCCAAATCTCATTCTTATTTCTGATTTATTATCATGTGAACCTTTATTCAACAAAATCTTGTTCCTATCTACCCAACAGGAAGGACCTTCAAAGTGTTAGGGAATGGAGAGATCTCACCAAGTACTCACTGGTGCTCCTCAGGGCTCTGTTCTTGGTCCTCTCCTCTTTTCACTATACATAAAATCACTGGGCACATTCATTCAGGCACATGGTTTCTCTTATCACTGCTATGATGATGACACTCAGTTTTACTTGTCTTTTGCTCCTGACAACACCACAATCTCAAATCGGATATCTGCCTGCCTCACCAACATATGTTTGGATGAAGGCCCATCATCTCAAATTAAATTTAGCAAAAACACAGCTTCTCATAATCCCAGCTAAACCCTCAATAAATCATGACCTGACCTTCCAAATTGACGGCTCCACAATCTCTCCAACCGATTCAGTCCATAACCTTGGTTTAACTCTCACCATGTCTGATCATGTCTGATCATGTCACCAAAATTGCCCGTTGCAGCAGATTCCTTCTTTACAACATCAGGAAGTTCAGACCTTTCTTGACTGAACATGCTACCTAGCTGTTAGTTCAAGCCCTCATCCTATCCCAGCTTGATTATGGTAATGCGTTGCTTGCAGGTCTCCCAGCTAGCACAATCAGGCCTCTACAAATAATTCAGAACTCTGCAGCCTGCCTTGTATTCTACCAGCCAAAGCAAACTCATGTCACTCCATTACTCATTTCTCTCCATTGGCTCCCTGTAGCTGCACGAATTCACTACAAGTTACTGATTCTGGCCTACAGGAACATTTCTGGATCTGTCCCTTCTTACCTTCACTCTATCTTTTCAAAATACATTCCGGCTCATTCACTTCACTCGAGTAATAATTTCTACCTGGTGATTCCACCTTACTGCGGAGCTAATTCTCACTCCGTGGCATTCACCACTGCAAAATGGTGGAATGATCTTCCCAACTCTGTCCAGAATGCAGTCACTTGGCATTTTTAAGAAACTACTGAAGACGTATCTTTTTAACAAACGCCCATTGTAGAACTTGTGTTGTTCTCATTTGTAAGTCGCTTTGGATAAAAGCGTCTGTTAAATGACTAAACGTAAATGTAACAAAATAAAAAATGACTTTTAGTGCTTTTTCAATAAAATCTGCTTTATTTATTATAAACAAAATTGGATATTAAAGTTTGCAATACACAGAAAAAATGTTGAGACAGAGGCATGTTTATGACTGGGTCACATGACCTTTTCTTTTAATTATACTTAATGCTTGAAGATTAATGAAGCAATTTTGCAAGCAAATTCTTAGGCTTTCCTGCTTCATACAAGACTTGTTAACAGTCTGTGGACACCATTCTTGATTTCAGATCTGAGGGCATTTCATGACTTTGAAGCCACACTGTTATAGCTTATAGCAGTTGGACAATAAGACGTTTCAATTGAGTTCCAGAAATAAAATGTTATCTTAAGGACCACATAAATTTCAGCAAAAAAGCAACAAAGGCTTTCTGATTAACATTACCTTCAAATGTATTCAGATCACCCTTGTCCAAGCCATAGACACTGATGCACCACATGTCATTACAGTTGTGCGTGTTTTTCATTTGTGGGTAACTGTTTAAATGTCAAAGTTATTCAATCCAGTTTCCCATAAACAGGCTGAAATGTGGACTCTGTCAATATCTTGCATTTTACCTGCCTTTCAGTCCATGTCAAATGACTTCTGGTAGCAGTAATAATGTTCACCTCTCAGTGCTGGGAATCTAAGTTCGAATCTCAATCTGGATGGAGTTTCCATCTTCTCCCCGTATCCACATGGGTTTACTTCAGGTTCTCCGGTTTCCTCCCACAATCCAAAAACATAGATTTAAGGTGAATTGGCTGCTCTATATTGCACCTATATGTGTGTCTGTGTAAGTGAGGTGTGTGCCCAGAGATGCTGGGTGCCCTGTCCTGGCTGTATCTGCCCATTTGTATTCACAATATTATATTATATTGTATTCATCATCTAACTGTTTCAGTCAAAATAAATGTTTTATTAACTGATTTGAGAGGTATAACAACACATCTATATATTACATTCTAGAAAACATTTCATTGTTAGAATATTTTTACAAGTTAAGTGACAACTACACTATATTGCAAAAAGTATCCACTTGACACACTTAAGTCAGAGTGTTATTCCATTATGAACAATAGGCCTTAATATAATTTAATATGACAAGAGTTGATGGTAATTTAATATTTACAAGTCTTTACTCTAATTCCTCCAAAAGTTTTGAAGTCAGGACAGACCGGTCAAGTTTCTCCACTCACTCATCTATGTCTTTATGGACCATGCTTTGTGTACTGTTGCGCAGTCCTGCTGGAACAGTTTCCATTAAGTTGGGAGCATGACATTGTGCAAGGTCTCTTGGAATGCAGAAATTATGGTCAGTTTCCAGAAATGATCCCTTAGAACCAATCACATGTTTAACCTCCCTTTATGAAAGTTTACATATGACACAATGCAGTCAGGCATTTACTGTTGGCAACTGCCAAACCTAGACTTCTTTATTAGGTAGAAAGACAGAAATGCTTGAGCAGTCATTGCAGAGACATTTCAGATCTTTACTACCATAGAGACCAGTAGTCTCCGTTACACTGAAATGCATGGTTTGAAATACCCGTGGCAATGGAAGTTATTAGAATCAGCTTAATTTATTGATTTGGAGGGGTGAGTGAATACTTTTGATAGTATTGTTTAATAAATAAAAAATCTGACTGCTTATATTAGTTATTTCCTAAAACCAATTACATCAGTGGTTTGGACATTTAAATATTTTGCTTTAATTATCCACTTAACCAAAATATAAATGATTATAAGAAACAACAAAACACACAGGATAGACAAAACAATGACTGCAACACTCGATTCACACTCTGATCTGCCATTACCTATAAAAAAATAAAAACAAAAGTTAGCAATATGTTGCATGATTATAGTTAGTGTCTAGTTTTAATAGCAGGCAAGCAAAACATTTACAATAAATACATATATTACATTTGCATTTGGTCATTTAGCAGATGCTTATATCCATAGTTACTTACAAGTACCCCTTGGTTAGGGGGGGGGGGGGGGGGGGGGGGGGGGGGGGGGGGGGGGGGGGGGGGGGGGGGGGGGGGGGGGGGGGGGGGGGGGGGGGGGGGGGGGGGGGGGGGGGGGGGGGATATATATATATATATATATATATATATATATATATATATATATATATATATATATATGTGTATGTTTGGCAGTAGACCCAACCACGAGAGAGAGGATGGTGACCAACGCAAATGGGGGGCATGAATGGCCCTTGGCTTTCGTCCAGCTGGCAGTTGGCTGCTACCTTATATCCTAGATGCCTGGTAACTGCAGTCTGACTGCAGACCATCCTGGACAGACAGCGAAGTGGCAGCACATGTGCCTGTCTTTCCCCCTCCATTTCATGTACAGCGAGGGGTGTGGTCGGATAAACAGTGTAAACAATATGGTAGCTCTGTCTGGTAAAATGTATGTGCTTAACGGAGCGCTATATTGACGTGTGCGCACTTCTGACTCACGGATCTAACATATTTCAGTTCATTGTTCCAACATCCATATTCTACTTGAAAAAGCCATTTATCAGTGACACACTGGGAATAATAAGAACAATGATTGGTCTCAGATGCTCCTGTATGTATTTGGAACAACAGGTACATCAGAGCAGCGAGTTTTGTGTAGTGGTAATATAGCCTTTAGCCATGTTACAGCTTCTCCATGTGGGACAGAACACATGCTAATGGCCTGTTAATTATTTGTCCTTGCAGTAGCTTAATTGTGACATTTACTTTACTTTAGGTCATTTAGCAGATGCTTTTATTTAAAGCGACTTATAATTACAGCAAGTTGCTTGAGGTCAGAACACAAAACACACAACCTTCAGATTGACAGCGTATCAGCGTAATCATTAACAAAACCACACCCTCAAACTTTTAACCTAGATATTGTTTGGTGTTTATCATGTATTATATTTTATTAATCCATTTTAGTGTTAGTGTCACAAAACTTCTCTACTTAACCTTGGAGGAAATGATAGAAGTGATATGATGGGATGGAATGTGTTGGGAGGATGTTATTTCACAGGTACATTGGAAACAGTGAAGGGTTGGAACCCATATATGGTATAGCTTCCTCTACCTTAGTTTTTCCAGTATCTGTTTTTCTTACATTATTATTGGACAGAACTGTATTATCTATTATCTTTTTTATTGACTGTGATTTTCGTATGAATACTGAGGCTGAGCAGTCGTGAGCTCGGAAGCTTGCAACAACCTCCATTAGGTTGTTTTGTCTGGTTTCTCGATTTGCAAATCTCATTAAATAATTTTTTACTTTAACTGTTCCTCTGTCATCTGATTATTTACCAACACATTGGGCAAGACTATATTTCCCCTTCATTTCCACTAAATGTATGTTTGGAGTACCACAGCTTTAAAATTCCCAATAGCTTTAATTAGTTAATAGACGTGTGGTCAGGCACCAATGCTAAATAATGTAGCAATGTTACTTTTTAATTTATCACAAAAATTTCACAATGTTACTTTAATATAATCTAAAATGTTTTATTGGAGCTAATGCTGTTCCACAACTTTATTATAGTAAAGCCTGGAATCTCAAATTCCAGTAATTTCTGAAGACAGCTCTTATGTTATTATAAGACTGCATACAAAATTTTTTAACAAATACAAGATAATAAAAACATACCAAGTCATGTAAACCATGTATAAATGACTAATTTTTATTGGACAGGTGATTTTATGATCTTCAAGGTTTAAGTAAAAATAGTGCAATTTACTGAATAATTAGTATTCGCAAAGTGTTTTAGACCTCAGCCCTCAAAGAAATGCTAAAGTGAAAGTGGCGACTGGATAGTGTTGATTAGTCTAGTGTATATCTCTGTGTATGGAAGACAAAACATTCAAAATGTAATTTCATTCATTCATTCATTCATTCATTCATTCATTCATTCATTCATTATCTCCCGCTTTATCCTCTATTAGGGTCGCGGTGGGGTTCCCCATGCCCATCCAGGGGAGAACGTTTCGGGTGCTGGGCAGATACACCCAGGACAGGGCGCCAATCCATCGCTGGGCACACACTCACTCACACAGACACACTCTATATGGGGCAATTTTGAAAATTCAATTGACTTGATCCATGTTTTTAAACTGTGGGAGGAAACCAGAGAACCCGGAGGAAACCCACGCAGACACGGGAAGAACATGGAAACTCCACCCAGATGGGGATTTGAACCGGGAATCACTAGCGCTGAGAGGCGAACGTGCTAACCACTAAGCCACCGTGCCGCTATGTAATTTTATACTTCAGGAAAACTTTTTGTAATGAAAGTATATATTTAAACTGGCTTCTTGGCACACCAAGAAGAAACTTAAGACTATGCGAACTACTAAAAGAAAATGAAAGGGGGAGTATTTTGGCTGTCCTACATTTACATTATTTCATTTAATAAAGAAATTTGAACACTGAACTCCACTGTAATAATAGTGGTGATATTGACACCCTGTGAATTATTTTGGCTGTCCTACATTTACATTATTTCATTTAATAAAGAAATTTGAACACTGAACTCCACTGTAATAATAGTGGTGATATTGACACCCTGTGAATAAACAAAAGATATTCACAGGAAATGTTACCCAAACGCACTGAACAGCGTTGCCAAACGTTTTATTGCAAATCAAGAATGCACAGTATAGTGTTGACTATGTGCATTCTTTGTACAAATGCAGAGATTTAATAGTGTTTAATGACTATTCAGCATTCAGTGACATTGGGAAGACTCCTGTGTTACATTAAATACAGTGGGTCATTTACCAGATGCTTATATCCAAAGCGACTTAGAAAGTGAGCACAGAGGTGACTACGGCATTCCTGGAAATGTTCAATAAGATGGTCATTAAAAACAGAGTTAAAAAAACTTTCCAAGAATGCAAGGAAACATAACAGCATGTACTTGTAGAACTACAAAGTGCATTTTTATAGTAAACGGAACACATAAAAGGGACAATAAATGTAGAAACACAAAGGTGTGCCTATTAAAGTAGGTAATCTGATTTAACACTTTTTTTTTATGGTGCCACAAAGAATATTTAAATGTTTACTTTGGATGTTCTGTTAACTGTAAAAACTTTTTAAATTTCCATTTGTTTAACTAACCCAACATAAACCAACTTTTAAGTACCTAAATTGTCTATGTACCGCTCACTTCCATTTCCTAGCATTTCGACCCGGCTTTGCCAGAGCTTGTAATGACGTTTCCTGCAACGTCAACGTTAACTTATGTGCACCTGGTTGCTTTTTTGTGGGTTTTTGGGAAACAAAAATTTTATTTATCTAACTGAGAATAATAAAAAATAAAACAACAAACAACACAACTTCCACATTACCTAAAAATGGAGTGTTCTCTGTGCACAATATCACTAACCACTCATAACCACCAATCACTGGTGTTGCTACTCAAACCACAAAGAGGTGACTTAATGTCATGAGTAAGTTTCGCCTTTATTTTGAAGATAACACACAATGGAACAACCCTTTAATTACACTGTGGTGTGAATGTAAAAAAAAAAAAGTCAGCAATCCTTAAGTCCATTACAACATTTACACTCATGCATGTCACTCCACGGAGACTTGTGTGTGACTCATGTCACTCCACTCCCTGCTTTCTGTGGTTGACTCAATTCTGTCAAATCTAACTCTCAATCCTCTGTCCTGCTGAACCTCTCGGTGGCTTTTATAACGTAAATCACTAGATTCTACTGTTTAGTCTATACAAACTAGGCTTCTAATGGAATTGGTGATGTTTCTAACTTTCATCAAGTACTCACTGGAGTTCCCCAGGGCCCTGTACTTGGTCCCCACCTCATTTCATTATACATGACATCACTGGGCAATCAGGCACATGGTTTCTCCTAGCACCACTATGCTGATGACACTTCATTTGTCTTTTGCCCCTGATGACACCACTATTTTAAATAGGACATCTGCCTGCCTCAACGACATATCTGTTTGGATGAAGGACATCATCTCAAATAAAATTCGCCAAAAACAGAGCTTCTCATAATCCCAGCTAAACCCTCAATCCATTATGCCCTGACCCTCCAAATTGATGGCGACACAATCCCTCCAACCGATTCGGTCTGTAACCTTTAATTAAATCAAATCTTAAACTCTCTGATTATGTCACCAAAACTTCCCGTTCCTGCAAATTCCTTCTTTACAACATCAGGAAGATCAGACCTTTCTTGAGTGAACATACAAGGCATTGACTCTGGCCTACAGGACAATCTCTGCATCTGCCCCCTCCTCTTACCTTTACTTTATATTTTTAAAATACACTTCAACTCATTCACTTTGCTCTAGTGATGAATGTTGCCTGATGATTCAACCTCACCTTGGTGCTAATTTTCACCACTGAACGATCTTCCCAACTCTGTCCGTAAGTCACTTGAAATATTTAAGAAACAATTCTTTTTCACGAACACCTAATATAAAAGTTAGGCTGGTTGTGGGATAGGATAATGATCAGGTTTGATAATTCTACAGTGTAGCTGGTTATTCTTTAAATACTGACTTCTGTTGTTCTCAATTGTAAGTCGCTTTCGATAAATGCATTTGCTAAGTGACTACATGTAAATTAATGCATGTAAATGTACAATCTGCTGAAAAGACCTGTATGGGGTTTAATTGGTGATTGACTGCTAATGCAGACTTCCTGATTTAAACTAGTGGACAGTGTCAGGCAGATTTTCTGAACCAGATGTGTAGGACTAGCTGGTCAGTACCCTGTTTGCCAGTAGGGCTTCCAGTGCTACTGGAACAAGTTTACCGAACACGTTTTTGCTGCTTTTGGCATGTTTCCTGATTTTCCTGACAGGTTTTCTGACTATCAAACAAAAATTTTAAATTAAAAAGCTCTATTCTTAAGCAGGATAGAGCTTCACGTTTAATATAGCTGACTATATCACTTTCATTTGTCATGTTATTAAGGTTGCCCAGCAATAGATTTGTGCCCTGTTCTGTGCCCCATCTTCTTCTAGATGGGCATGGGGAACCGGCTCGCGACTCTAATAGAGGACTAAGGTGGATGAATGAATGTTATTATGGTTGTCAATCAATAGATTGGCACTCTATCCACGGCGTATCTTCCCAGCGCCTGAAACATTCTTCCCTAGATGGTCATGGGGGAAAACGCGACCCTAATAAAGGATTAAGCGTTAATCTGACTTTTTAACACTTGTACTTAATCCTACAACATTAAAAAAAAATTTAATGATTTGTGGTGTGGAGTTTAATGGATAAAGCCCTGTCATCTTAACCTCAATCAGAAGAACAACTCTGTCTGTAACCTTGCATTACAAACTAACATGCAGTTAAAACTAACTGAACAGATCAATAAAATAAACCGGTCCTGCATATTCACTTATTGCAAAAGGTAACTGGTGCGAGGACGTGATGGCCGTCATGCCCTCGCACCAGAGTAAAAATAAGCAGACTGCGTAATCATGCCATTCAATGCATTGCATGCCAGATTTGCTTCTTGTATTAAAACTCTTCAACTAATCCCAAATTAATCCACCTCTGACCATTCAGCAATGGTTCATAGTTCACTGCTATTGTAGATAATTAGAATTCTACTGCACTACTCCACAGTTACCACATTGGGGAACATTTTTGACCATGACCACAGTTTCCGAGAAGCCACTTACAGTATCCGTTTTGGTTGAAAATTTGTAAAATAAAGGCTCTGAAATATTTTCTGGTCACACAACATATAGTTCACTGAACATACAAAACATCACTGCCAGTATAGTTTGAATTGTGCTGTATACTTAAAAAAATAGATTACCATTGATGATGATGGGTCTTTGCAGATCTTGATTGAGCAGCTGATTCTTAAGATTGAAGATGATGTTTAACTCTGGATCTTCCGAGATGTAACTGCTCTTTATATGATACAGTCCTTCCGCTTTACCCGATGATTCCTCGGAAAAGTAAGTGTCATTCTTTAGAACCTGACCATGCTCTCCTATCCAACTCACTTCTGGCTTTGGGTAACCCTTAGTCTGGAACTGTATTGTCACTCTGTTGCAGTTTATAGTTATATTTATCTGTGGTTCTGTGTAAAACACTGATCAAGGAAACACAAAAGACACAGGAAAAGTTAGTGCTAATGGTTAAAGTTGACCAATATATCAAAGTGTTTCTATAAATCTTAGAAATCACTGATGCATAGAACTAAAAATGATGTCTAGTAAAATCAAATTATTCAAGGCATTACATGAAAAATCATGATGTAATCTAGTTTGGCATTAGTTGTTTTTGCCACATTTGCCATTAGACATGAAAAACACAAAGTCATCTTTTTCAAAAATATTAACAAGAAAGATGCAATTAGAAAAACACAAATCCAATTTCCAGAAAAGGTGGAACACTAAAATCTGTAATTTGTTAATGTACTTCTGTTACGCTCCACTTAAAATCCATTTTAAAAGGCCACTTTAGTAATCATGTACTGTACAAACGTACAGAATACTGCCTTTGAAAAGAATGACAATTCTCTCACAAAGTGGTAAACCATGCTTGTTTAATATTAATATCTTGAACCTTTATCCAGCTTAGTCACTTAAGTCTCATTTTGTCTTTGAGTGTTTGCAAGCATGGAATTACTTCATATTCAGCAAGAAGAATTTTATTTGTCATTACAAACACTAAATCTCTTTATCTTCTATTATTTTGTTTGATTAATAAAGAGTCAAGTGAACAAAAGCACATAAGTAGTTTAAGCTGTACTGAATATTCAGAAAGTGTTCCAACTTTTGTAAACTGATTTCTCTGTGAGTTATATAATTCATAAGTGCAATGTTAAAGTAAAAACAAACACATCATGCACCTCCATATTCTAGCTGCACCTTGGCTTTGTCACTTCCCTTGGAGTTGCTGACAGTACACTCGTACCATCCCATGTCTCTGAATCCCACATTGTCAATCCGCAGTGATGCATTTCCTTTAATTAGCTCCGACTTGAACAGTGCAGTACGGTTTTGGTAAAGCTCATCCTGTATTTGTAGGTGGTCCTGTTGGTAATAGTAACTGTGAATGACACGATTTTCCTCTGCTCTCTGCCAGTTAATGAAAAGGTCTGAAAGATTAGGGTCTGGTGTAAATTCACAGCCTAGAACAACAGACTGACCATGAACTGCTACCACACGTCCACTGGGTGCCTTAACAGAGAAACCTAAAAAAAAAACAGGTTTCAATGTCATATATTAGCAACATAACAGTAAACATATGCTTGAAAAATAGTTCAGTCAAATGCAGCGAGGTAAATAATAGCTTCTTTTATTGACATATTTACATATTTACATTATGAGGTACCATGAGAAAAACTTAAGATTACCAAGACCCCTATGATCTATGCTTACTTTGTAAACACAAGATAAGAATCAGATAAGAATTTCAAAGTATTAAGGTCATTTAAATTCATGCAGTTGAACACTTTGTTCAGCATAGCCACGCTTACTCAATAACAGAGAATTTTAAAATTTCTTGGTTCTAACAAAAACATGAAATTGACACCACAACTGGTCCTTAAGGTGGTTAAACCTGTATTTGTTACTGCTGTAAATATTTGCGTAAATATTTAACATCCATGCTGTAATGCACAGCAAACCTTTCAAAGGTTGTTATTCAATGTGCTAGTTTATTACTAGACTGGAACTTTTATGTCAAGCTTCTGACTTCACCAAGACCTAACAACATATTCTTCATTGATGAGCCATACTTGCTTCTTGTCTTTTGTTTATTAATTTTAAGGTGCTCACGCCTAATAAGAGTTGCCTTAAAGATTAAAAAAAAAAAAACTAATTGTTGCAGGTTTGCACAAGGAATTATTTTTTGTTGTTAAATACAAAACTTGAACTCAATAGCATGTGGTCATCTTTGTACGATTATACACTTTGTCTTTATACTGACTTATTTTTGCCTTGATGACCCATCTCTGCTTGCAAAGAGCATGCCTTTGGTGAATGGTTTTTCTTTTATATTTAATTTTGATGAGTTTTTTTCAAAAGCTGCTGATTGTACGACCTTTAAAAATACAACTCTCAAATATTATCTTGTCTGTTTTTCAAGATTGTTGTTGACATCTATTTTTAAATTTTATATTTATATTTTAATAACATAAGCATGCACTTAAGCCAAAATCATATAAGGCAAAAGTTTACTGTACAATAAAGAAATTGAGACCAGGGAGCATCCCTATTTTTGTAATTTTTTTATATACTCATGACTGATTTGTTGTTTTGTAACTTTTTTCAATACTGGGAACAGTTTAATTTGGAAACAACATAAATTCTTGTTTTGAAACTATTTATTTTTTCTTATTCTGTCATATGCAAACTATTTAGCATCCCGGGGAAAATTCTATATTTTATTGTAATTTTCCAGGAAGGAAAATATCACACCCTTTACTAATGCACATTTAATGTACAGTTACTATGTCTTTACAAAATTTGACATATTTTTTAAAAAATGTGAATGTCATTCAGGGCATCTTAATTTGGATTTTATGATGTATTAATGGCGGCACGGTGGCTTACTGGTTAGCACGTTCGCCTCTCAGCGCTAGGGATTCCCGGTTCGAATCCCCATCTGGGTGGAGTTTCCATGTTCTCCCCGTGTCTGCGTGGGTTTCCTCCGGGTTCTCCGGTTTTCTCCCACAGTCCAAAAACATGGATCAAGTTAATTGAATTCTCCAAATTGCCCCATATAGAGTGTGTCTGTGTGAGTGAGTGTGTGCCCAGCGATGGATTGGCGCCCTGTCCTGGGTCTATCTGCCCAGCGCCCGAGACGTTCTCCCCTGG
>JAFMOD010000378.1:2613127-2641839 GCA_019802435.1 Corydoras maculifer
ATCCCCATCTGGGTGGAGTTTCCATGTTCTCCCCGTGTCTGCGTGGGTTTCCTCCGGGTTCTCCGGTTTTCTCCCACAGTCCAAAAACATGGATCAAGTTAATTGAATTCTCCAAATTGCCCCATATAGAGTGTGTCTGTGTGAGTGAGTGTGTGCCCAGCGATGGATTGGCGCCCTGTCCTGGGTCTATCTGCCCAGCGCCCGAGACGTTCTCCCCTGGATGGGCATGGGGAACCCCACCGCGACCCTAATAGAGGATAAGCGGGAGATAATGAATGAATGAATGATGTATTAATGATATGTACATACTGTATTATTACACCCATTCTATGCCATTTTGAGATTTAAGATTTAAAGCTTTATTGTAATACGCACAGTAATGAAACGTGTCCCTGCACAATGAAATTCTTACATTGCCATCGACCCTGGCTAAGTATGAAAAAGTAATTATAATAATGAAAAATATAAATATATAAAAACCAGAAAAACATACACACTATGTACATAATTATGTATTTACATTGTGCAAAGTATTGAGCTACATTACACTGTATTACTGTATTATACTGAGTTCTTTAATCTGCTAGTTATGCATTTCACACTTCTGTACCTCCGACCTGATGGTAGAAGTGTGAATAGTCCATGTTGGGGATGTGTTGGATTTTTGATGATGGTGGCAGCTCTCCTGCACACTCTGCATTGGTAAACACTCTGCAGAGAGGGTTGCTTAATCCCAGTAATTTTTGTGGCAGCTTTGACCACACCCTGCAGGCGTTTGCAGTCCTTTAAAGTTGTGCTGCCATACCACACAGTGACGCAATTGGTAAGGACGGACTCAATAATGCAGCTGCCAAATTTGCTCAGTCTCCTTAGAAAGTACAGCCGCTGTTGAGCCCTCTTTAGCATCTGTGTGGTATTCAGTGGCCAGGGAGGTCATCACTGATGTGGACTCCAAGGTATTTAAAGCTACTGACCCTCTCCACTTCAATGTCCTGAATAAATAGTGGCTGATGAGGTCTCCTTTGTTTCCCTATGTCCACTATCATTTCTTTGGTCTTGTCTGTGTTGAGGGCGAGTTTGTTGTCCGTATACCATGTTACCAAACAGTTCTCCTCCTTCCTGTATTCTGCTTCGTCTCCGCCAGTGATACGACCCATTACAACAGTGTCGTCAGCAAATTTAAGGATGATGTTGTTGGGCTGGAAGGCGACACAGTCATAGGTGAACATAGAGTGTAAAGAATAGGACTGAGGACACAACCCTGATCACCGGTGGTGATGCTGGCTGAGGTCTTATTTCCAATCCTAAAAGACTGAAGCCTGCCAGTCAAGATGTTCAAGAGCCATTCACACAGGGTGGAATGTAGTCCGAGAGATATTAGTTTGTGAGTGAGTTTGAGGGGGATGACTGTGTTGAAGGTGGAGCTGTAGTCAATAAAGAGTAGCCAGACATAGGAGTCCTTATTTTCCAGGTAGGAAAGGGAGACATGAACGGAAGTTGGCTTGGTAGGTGAAATTGTAGGGGGTCTGTGATGTTTGGTTTACTGCTCTGAACGTGTGGCAGCAGCACCCTCTCAAAGCAGTTCATAATGATTGGAGTGAGTGCTATTGGCCTATAATCATTTAGGCATGATGGTGAATTCTTTTTGGGAAGAGGGACAATGGTAGTGTTCTTATAGCAGATGGGTACAGTTCTTTGTCTGAGGGAAAGATTGAAGATGGACGTAAATACCTCAGCCAGCTCATTGGCACACACTCTGAAGGCCCGCTCTGGAATGTTATCAGGCCCAGCTGCCTTCCCCATGCCCATCCAGGGGAGAACGTTTCGGGCGCTGGGCAGATACACCCAGGACAGGGCGCCAATCTATCACTGGGCACACACTCACACACAGACACGCACACAAACGAACTCTACATGGGGCAATTTGAAGAACTCAATTGACTTGATCCATGTTTTTAGACTGTAGGAGGAAACCGGAGAACCCGGAGGAAACCCACACGGACACGGGGAGAACATGAAAACTCCACCCAGATAGGGATTCAAACCGGGAATCTCTAGTGCTGAGTGGCGAACGTGCTAACCACTAAGCCACCGTGCCGCCCCCTACAGCCTAGACAAGTATTTTCACTTAAAGCCTTAATGTTATTAGAGAGTTCAAACTGGGAACAAGGAGGGCCTTGTATGTTCTGTATAGAGTTCCCCCTGTATGTTCTTCCCTTGTCCCCATAGGAGCTATGGTTTCTTTCCTCATTTCAAAAACATGCTCATCTTTCACAAGTGTGATTGTATGTGGTAAAGTATTTGTCTGTCATATAATAGACTACTGACCAGGGGTGGACATCCTGCAACACGTCTTAGGATAGGCAGTTTTAAAAAACTAAAGATAATTGTGACTTACTTCACCCACCAAATGTTTTCAACAAATTTTTTATTAAATCAACAAGTCTACAGGATAAAAAAACATTTATGTTCCTTTAAGCAAAGGATCCTCTGAGGTGTGGATCCTTTGCTTAAACAATGTGGATGAAGTTTGTACTGGGCTCACTGTTCTGTAATAAGATTAAATTACAGTGCACATTACTTCAACATGTAACATCATGCTCTTTTTCTGCAATGTTTGAAGAGTTGAGAGACTCTGAGGAATGGGATAGGTGCGGATAGGTGCTCTCATACACACACAACACACACACTTACACACATAGAGATGAATTCCGATTCATAAACATATACATATACATTTATATATTCATATAAAAAATTTAAAACCACTCACGTAAAGATAATCCTACATTACACTACTGGCCAAAAGTTTTAGAGCACCTTATCTTTTCCATTTTTTTTTTTGTGGGTTCATTGTCTTACATATACTTTAGTGAGAGCACAATAGAAAAAAATTGTTGGATAAAATAAAATCTAGAGTTTGGCCTTTTGCAGTATTGCTGAACACAATGGAGGCATACTTTTTACAATGGAATTCATTCACTGAAATGTGCTGCACTTCTTGTTGCACAATAAACTAGTGATATATGTGAGCATGGGCGTGCCTTAGTGGTTAGCACGTTCGCCTCTAAATGCTTGGGATTCCTAGTTCGAATACCCATCTGGGTGGAGTTTCCATGTTCTCCCCATGTCTGCGTGGGTTTCATCCAGGTTCTCCAGTTTTCCCTCCCACTGTCCAAAAACATGGATCAAGTCAATTGAGTTCTCCAAATTGCCCCAAATAGAGTGTTTCTGTATGATGGCGCCAATCTATCAGCGATAGATCGGCGCCATGTCCTGGGTGTATTTGCCCAGCGCCCAAAACGTTCTCCCCTGGATGGGAATAGGGAACCCCCCTGTGACTCTAATATAAGATAAAGCGGAAGATAATGGATAGATAGATGGAATATGTGAGCATGTCGGACCCAACAATGTTAGATAGAACCATGAGAGACAAATATGCACATCTTACATATCACGCATAGCACCAATAGACAACGCCCAAGATGTACACATGACCTCTACAAAAAGAAACATAGAGCAGGGAGAAGTATTACGCAAGCACAATAAGTATGTGCACCCTACAGAAAATATATCAGAGAAACGAAAAAATAGAAAAGCAGGTGCATACCGACTTGTACTCAGCTTGAGAGCATTAACCGCAACCCAAATAGAGCACCACCTGAATGGACTGTTGGCCATGGTCATGTTTTGGCACGTTGCTGATTACATAGTTTTAATGGTGGGTGCCATCTTCTCCACCTCCCAACACCTCTCTGTCAGCTGATGTCTTGGCAACCTTCTTCACAGAAAAGATTGAGTGCATCAACAAACTCTTTCATACCCTTTTTACCCCCTTTTCCACAACACTGCATCTCACACATCCAGCAACCAACAGTCTCCTCCTTCTACCCTGACTTAGAATCTGACATATGCAAAATTCTTGCCCCCTTGATTCCCTCACATCTCACCTTCTTCAATCCATCGCCTCCTGCATCATACCAGCACTTACACACATCATTAACTCCTCTCTCACGTCTGGTACTTTTCCTGATTCATTCAAACAGGCCATAGTCAAGCTTCTGCTCAAAAGGCCAATGCTCAACCCAAATTTTGTTGAGAGCTACAGACCTGTATCACTTTTACCTTTCCTGTCTAAAACACTTGGAACGGGTGGTATCTACACAGGTCTCCAGGTTTCTTAATCAGAACAAACTCCTTGATCCCAATCAGTCTAGTTTTAGGTGTGGTCACTCCACTGAGATAGCATTGCTTTCTGTGATTGACTTACTTAAATCTGCCAAAGCTAACGCTCAATCCTCTGTCCTCATACTGCTAGACCTTTCTGCAGCTTTTGATACAGTAAATCATCATCTTCTACTGTCCACTCTATTCTAACTCTCACCAAGTATTCACTGGTGTTCCTCAGGGCTCTGTACTTGGTCCTCTCCTCTTTTCACTGTACATAATAGCACTGAGCACAGTCATTCAGTCACATGGTTTCTCTTACCACTGTTATGCTGATGACACTCGGCTTCATTTGTCTTTTGCCCCTGATGACACCACAAACTAAAATCGGATATCTGCCTGCTTTACCGATATATCTGTGGGAACAGTTTTCAGCTGGCCCCTTCGTCTCCGAACATGACTGTGCACCAAAGCACAAAGCAAAGTCCAGAAAGACTTGGATGACAGAGCCTGGTGTGGAGGAACTTGACTGGCCTGACCTTAACCTAATAGACCAGCTTTGGGATGAATTAATTCGAAGACTGAGCGCCAAGCCATCTTGTGCAACATCAGTGTGTGACCTCACAAATGCGCTTCTGGAAGCATGGTTTCTCTTACCACTGCTATGCTGATGACACTCAGCTTCATTTGACTTTTGCCCCTGATTACACCACGATCTAAAATCGGATATCTGCCTGCTTCACCGATATATCCGTTTGGATGAAGGCCTCAATCCATCACCTGCCCTTCCATTCCCTTCCAATCCCTTGATTATTGTATTGCATTACTTGCCGGTCTCCCAGCTTCCACAATCAGACCTCTACAACTAATTAAAAACTTTGCAGCCCGACTTGTATTCAACCAGCCCAAGAGAACTCATGTCACGCCACTACTCATTTCTCTCCATTGGCTCCCTGTAGCTGATCACATTCACTACTAGGCAATGACTCTGGCCTACAGAACCATTTCTGGATCTTCCCCCTCTTAACTTAGCTCTATCTTTTCAAAATACACTCTGGCTCGTTCACTTCACTCTAGTGATGAATTCCATGCTCCCAACTTTGTGGGAACAGTTTGGAGCTGACCCCCTTTGTCTTCCAACATGACTGTGCACTAGAGCACAAAGCAAGGTCCAGAAAGACTTGGATGACAGAGTCTGGTGCGGAGGAACTTGACTGGCCTGCACAGAATCCTGACCTTAAACTAATAGAACAGCTTTAGGATGAATTAATGCGGAGACTGAGAGCCAAGCCATCTCGTGCAACATCAGTGTGTGACCTCAAAAATGTGCTTCTGGAAGCATTATAAAATTCCCATAAACACACTTCTAAACCTTTTTTATGACATGTTTGATTTTTTCCTAATTATATACATTTAGATTATTAGAACAAAACTTTTTTAAAGGCAACCTTTGTTTTCTACATAAGAGTGTGTAAATTGATTTAAATAAATTGTGTTTTTTTTTTTTCATTTTCTTTCCTGTCCATGCTGCTTTCAAGTAGTCTTTTGTAATTGTAAAGTTCAGACATGTCCTGCTTTTAAATTACAACAGGCTGAAAAAGAATTCTGCATTGCTAAAAATTATACTTTTAATTTATTGTTTAAATGCTGCTAATGTATATGTTCGTCAGAAGTGCCCAGTTTTTCTTAGTTTAGTTATCTTATTTAGTTAATATAACTTCCTGTTTGCCATTCATTCATCTTCTTCTGCTTAATCTTCTACTAGGGCTGCATGGAGTTCCCTATACCCATCCAGAAGAAAACGTTTGAATCCATGCTTTTGGAGTATGGGAAGAAACCAGAGAATCCAGAGGAAACCCACGTGTACATTTACTTGAATTTTTAATGTTTGTCCTGTATATTGCCTTGTATTTATAGTAATTCTTGTTTCGAACAAGCTATTTGCACATTATTTTGAATTGTGTAGTACCTTGTTCCTGAAAAACATTGTTTTATCACACTAAATACTGTAAAACAATTTCTATTGTTGTAATGACAAATAAAATACTTAAATACTTGAAATATCTATATGCAACTTTATCTAGATAAATAATTAAATCAACCAGAAAGTGTCATTGCAATATCCTATCTTAATTTAAGTCAAAAATTTTAGGACACCCTCATTTTTCCAGTTATTTATTGCGAGTCGTCCCAGTAAAAAGTCTGAAATAGAAAATTTTATATTCCCTTGTTTCTCTACGCAGGATCTAAATTCCACAGTGGCCTGGGATTGTTTTCCTTTATTCGGGGTCAGTGAGAGGCACTCTGAACTATAATGGATAACACAGCATTTTTCTGCCAACCACTGGTATGCTCCTATTTTTCTACAAATACCCATTGTAGAAGAAAAAAAAAGGGGGGGGGGGGCACAGCATCAAATAACAATCAGGTTTGATGAATTTACAGTGTAGTTGGTTATCTGCATAACTTCTGACTTGTAATGTTCTCATTTGTAAGTCGCTTTGGATAAAAGCGTCTGCTAAATGACTAAATGTAAATGTGGTTGGTCAAGGATTTCATATTACAACAGGTAAATGACATTACATTTACATTAAGTCATTTATCAATGCTTTTATCCAAACTGACTTACAAATAAGACCACAAGTCAGTACTTAAGGAAACAGCTGCACTGTAGAATTTTCAAACCTGATCATTATCCTAGCCTGCGCCCATCCCCATTTAAATTTTTTTTTAATCAGGTGTTTGTGAAAGAGATGTGTTCTCAGTTGTTTCTTAAAGATGCCAAGGGATTCCGCTTTATAGACAAATGTTGGGAAGATCGTTCAACCATTTTGCAGTGGTGAATGCAACTGAGTGAGAATTAGCACCACGGTGAGGTGGAACCACCAGCCGACATTCATCACTAGAGCAAAGTGAACGAGTTGGAGTCCATCCATCCATTATCTTATGCTTTATCCTCTACTAGGGTTACGGTGGGGTTCCCCATGCCCATCCAGGGGAGAATGTTTCGGGCGCTGGGCAGATACACCCAGGACAGGGTGCCAATATATCGCTGGGCACACACTCACTCACACAAACACATTCTATATGGGGCAATTTGGAGCATTCAGTTGACCTTTAACCATGTTTTGGACTGTAGGAGAAAACCGGAGAACCCAGCGGAAACCCACACAGACACGGGGAGAACACGGAAACTCCACCCAGATTGGGATTCGAACCGAGAATCCCTACCGCTGAGATGCGAATGTGCTAACCACAAAGCCACCTTGTCGCCCACGAGTTGGTGTGTATTTTACATATATAGAGTGAAGATAAGAGGGGGCAGATCCAGAAATGGTCCTGTACACCAGAGTCATGGCCTTGTACTAAATGTGAGCAGCTACAGATGGAGAGAATTGAGTAATGGAGTGACATGAATTCACCTTGGTTGGTTGAAGGCTGTAGAATATTAAATCAGTTGTAGAGGACTGATTATGCAAGCTCAGAGACCAGCAAGCAGTGCATGACCTGATCAAAATTTAAACTCTAAGCTATGCCAGAACTTTCTCAGACAAAAAAAAAAAAACAAGATGGAAAGCTCAAAAATGAGAACTTCTGCAACAGATTTGAGGAGAATTGATGGATGAATATATATTCATTCATTCATTATCTCCCGCTTATCCTCTATTAGGGTCGCGGTGGGGTTCCCCATGCCCATCCAGGGGAGAACGTCTCGGGCGCTGGGCAGATAGACCCAGGACAGGGCGCCAATCCATCGCTGGGCACACACTCACTCACACAGACACACTCTAAATGGGGCAATTTTGAGGATTCAATTAACTTGATCCATGTTTTTGGACTGTGGGAGGAAACCGGAGAACCCGGACCCCCCCCCCCCCCCCCCCCCCCCCCCCCCCCCCCCCCCCCCCCCCCCCCCCCCCCCCCCCCCCCCCCCCCCCCCCCCCCCCCCCCCCCCCCCCCCCCCCGCCCTAGCGCTGAGAGGCGAACGTGCTAACCACTAAGCCACCGTGCCGCTGGATGAATATATAATTATATATAAATATACAAGTCTTCCCAATTATGTCCGTAAGGTTGCGTCCCTACGCAGTTTTAACTACTGAAGACGCATCTTTTTAATACCTGTTGTAGGGGGGGGGGAGATGAGGGGAGGCGTATCATCATATAACGATCAGGTTTGATAATTATACAGTGTAGTTGGTTTTCTTCATAACTTTTGATGTTCTCATTTGTAAGTCGCTTTGAATAAAAGTGTCTGCTATATGACTAAACGTAAATGTAAATGTGTTCCGACGTTAATCTGCGATATGTGGCTACGTTGATTGGTCAAAAGCTTCAAAAGGTCTAAAGATTCCATAATTTCTTTATGACACCAACTGCTTATTAGTACTATGCCTTCATAAAACATTTGAAGTTTAAAACAATATTTCACATATTTTACCTGCAAAAATCATTCTATTTGAACCACTTTAGTGCCGTTCACTTGCCAAATACGATTTTTAACTGTTATATTGGTGACAGTGCTGTGTTTTTCTTATGTTGATTCTTAATTCAATTCGTAACTAAGCTAAATTGGAGAATTTACAAGTGAGTTACACAAGCTGTCTTTAGTTGCAGAACTACGTTTTAGTACTTTGTAACTAAACTACGTACGTTAGAGGTAAATTTGGATGAAAAGTCTTCATTACCTATGCAGGTTGCTAGAAAGCACGCGAGCACGAACAGGTCCATTATTATACAAGAAAGCTTTAGTTCCAGATAATTCGCATTAAAGATCGCAGTTCGTCCTTTGGCTGCTGCTCCTGTGTGTTGAAAGGCTTGCCGAAACAACTTATACGAGATGAGAGCGTTCGCAAACCGAAGAAATGAACGACGCAGTTGGAGTTTTCTCTTTATTTACCAGCCTTAGTAACATTTAGAGATTCACCGACAGGTGGCGGATGTCCGCTTAGTGATATACTACGTTTTTATACATATACACGTGTACAATTAAACAGAACATAGTTCTTTAATGTGCTTTAAACCTGTATAATAGGGAGTATTTCACAGTGTGGTAAACTCTAGTTAGTTCAGCTGTTGTTACTTTGTCTGCGTTTGAATTTTGTTTGGGTTTTTGCAGGTACGCATGCGCAGACTGGGAAACCTCCTTTTGAGCAACACGTTTTTTGAGTCTCGCATTGTCAGCGTCGTTTCACGTCGTATTCACCCTCGTGTGAAACGGAAAAACCATCACACAAAACTTTCTTAGACTCGCCTTGCACTGGTTTTACTCAGGGACAGACGGTCTCTCAGTCTTTGTTGTAGCTGCATTTTACTTTTAGCTGTAGGGTCGTGTTTAACTCTCTCTCCTCCAGATCTCGTGCTGCATGCCGGTGTTCTGAAAATTTGTCCTACCTTAAAAAAAATCCTACGTACGGTAGCATAGCGCATATCTGTAGTTAAATCCCCTTTTCAGGTTTTAAAAAATAATACGGTTTGTAATTTAGTTGAAATCACCCGATAATTCATTCATTCGTTATTATACTCTTATTAAGGTCGCGGTGGGGTTCCCCATACCCATCCAGGGGAGAACGTCTCGGGACACCCAGGACAAGGCGCCAATTCATCGCTGGGCACACACTCACTCACACAAACACACCCTATATGGGGCAATTTGGAGAATTCAATTGACTTGATCCATGTTTTTAGACTGTGGGAGGAAACCGGACATCCGAGAGAAAACTCACGCAGACACGGGGAAAACATGGAAACTCCACCCAGATGGGGATTCGAACCGGAAATCCCTAACGTGCTAACTAAGCCACCGTGCCACCGAAATCACCCGACAATAAGATATTTAAACCTTTAATACAGCGGGTAGGATTATTTTATAGCTTTATTTAAGTCATATTCGGAGACTGTGCTGTTCTGACCTGATTTGCATCGGTTGTGTTGGTGGGCGTGCCCGTAACATACATCCGCGTTCCCGATTGGTTCAAACAGCCCGCCTCTCCCCCGATAACAAACAACACAACCGTCCAATGGCAGATTATAAAACACGCCGCTTATAAAAAACTTTCAATAACAATGCGGGACAACGACACTATTTGCAGGACGCGTGAAAAGTAACGGAATTGCGTGACATCTGGTCACACACACACACACACACACACACACACACACACTGTGGTATCGGGGAAGTGGTGTGCAAAAAGGAGAGGGCAGATGAGGGGAAAAAGGCAAGCACGAGTTCGGGTGGTGGCGTCCCTTTGTATAGTGTATAATCTTGTGTGGTACTTTCTTGACAATAAAGATGGTCTTGAGCAATGGCATTTTTCTCTCTTCATCTCTTAGAAGATGTTACATATTGGCGATGAGGATGGGATAAATATGGATGGTCACTACAAAAACTTCAAATGAGTGAGTGACCGGAACATCAAAGTTCATTCATTCATTCATTATCTCCCGCTTATCCTCTATTAGGGTCGCGGTGGGGTTCCCCATGCCCATCCAGGGGAGAACGTCTCGGGCGCTGGGCAGGACCCAGGACAGGGCGCCAATCCATCGCTGGGCACACACTCACTCACACAGACACACTCTATAGGGGGCAATTTTGAGAATTCAATTAACTTGTTCCATGTTTTTGGACTGTGGGAGGAAACTGGAGAACCCGGAGGAAACCCACGCGGACACGGGGAGAACATGAAAACTCCACCCAGATGGTGATTTGAACCGGGAATCCCTAGCGCTGAGAGGCGAACGTGCTAACCACTAAGCCACCGTGCCGCCAACATCAAAGTTATCACATAAAATAAAGTAAAAATAAGCTCAATAGAATACAAAGACGGCTTTTGGCAGACATGGACTTATCTTTCGAAAAAGCTATGAAAATTAGCCAAGCTATGGAGTCAGCAAATAAGGATTTGTGAGAGATCTACATGGGCATGTACTGGAAGATGCATCAATGGGAAAGTCATTTACAGATAAAGCTACAGTGCATTGGGTTGTCTCTTCTGAAGTAGCAGGACAAGAAAAAGGGCTGACCTGTTATAGATGTAAAGGAGGGTATTTTGCTACCACATGCAGATTTGCTATGGAAATATGTTATAATTGTGGGAAACGAGGACATATAAAAAGAGCCTGTAGAGCTAAAGTTTTCGCAGGTGCAAGTCACAAGAGGGGGTCAACCATGGAAAAGGGAGAAAAAAGGAGGTTGGATAAAACTGGACTCACATCCTGCATGAGGAAAGTGAAGAGAATGAAAATGAAATGGAGGAAATCCACACAATTTATTGTGTGACACAGGAGCAAGTGAGCAAAGTGTCACCTATCCAACAAACAGTAAAGATAATTGGCACCAATGTCCTGTTTAAGATGGTAACACTGGTTGTGGAGTCACTATCATTGTCACATCTGTGCCCTCTGTGGGCGATCCTGGGGATTGCCTGTCGCAGACTCAGGACCACCCCCTATCACCTGAGTTCTAACTTCCTTTCTGTTTCCGCTTTTCTAATTGGCTTTTTCGTTTTCTTGCTATTTATTGCTTCTGTTTCGGTCTTCTCTTCGGATTGGTTCGTGTGTACTCACCGTTCTGCTCTCGTATTTGGATTATTGTGGATTTGCTATTGAGTTCTCTTCTCGGTGGCGCTGGCGATTGTCTCACTCGCTGATGCGCAGCTTAGGTTTCGGTTTACTCTGTTGCCACCTACCAAGTATTATTACTAATAAACATTCTCTGCGTTGATCTCTGGACTAGGGCTGCAACAACAAATCAATAAAATCGATAAAAAATCGATTATCCAAAGTAGCGATAATAAATTTCCATTATCAATTCGTTGGGTCGTACTATTTGCGCATTACTCGCAATGTCGTAACCACTTACGTCACCTGCATCGCTTCAATAACGCTGGAAAAAATAGCGGGTTGAACAGAACGAGGCAGAGTCTGCAAAACAAGTTGATAAATCATAAAAATGAAACAGCCAATGCAGAAAAAGCTTCCATTTAAATCAGAACTGCGGGAGCTTCACCTTCACACAAATAACGAACGTGGAACATGCAGCTCTGCGAAAATGATGTAACCTGCACGCAGCACCATGGATAATGACAGCGACAGAGAACGTGTCTTAACGTCCGTTATACGAATACGTCCGTATGTCACGTCCTATCCCGGGCGTCCCGTTTTTTTTTAAAGTGAGGAAATGTCCTGGTTTTTAGCGCATCAATAGCAGCACACAGCAGGGGAGCACACGGCGTAAAAGTAGGTTTAGCCATTTAAATTCCCTTTATTGGATCATTGAATGTCCGGCACTGGGACACTGTGCACGGCGCTGCGTGTCAGTCCGCAAGCAACACGCTGAAGCGCAGGTGTCTGTTTACAAAAGCGAGTCTACCCCCCCCCCCCCTCAGACCGTGTCGAGACAAATGGGAAGCCTTGTGCACGGTGTGCAAAGCAGCCACATATGTCCCGGTGTCCAATTGAAATTTCTCAAAAGAGTTTTTTTTTTGTTAATTGGCTAATTTGTTAATTTATTTTTTTCAATAGCTGATTGTTAATTAGTTCATTTGTAATTTTTTTCCCCAATCGGCTACAGAACAGACAATATTTGGTTCATTAATGAGGGCAAATGAGTATCATGTGTTATTTGGAGTTGACTTTTGTTGTTAAGTGAGGGATGTTTAGATGATACATTATTTCTTTCATTGTGCTTTTCATTCATTACAGGAAATGTTAACTTAAACATTTTGAATAAAATTACTATATATAATGCTATACTATAAAATAATTTTACTGAAAAACATCCATTATTGGATAAATGTGTCTGCTAAATGATTGAATGTAAATGTAAAGACATGGGAAATCTTTTTTATTTATCCGATTCATCGATCAATCGAAAAAATAATCGATTAATCGATTATCAAAATAATGTGTTTTCCCTCCTCAAAACAATTAAAAACATATACAGGAGAGAAGTTACAAGTGTGTGGCATGGCTCCAGTGACAGTAGAATGTCAGTCAAGAAAAAAAACGACATGTTAGTAGTGGATGGAAAGGGTCCAAACTTTTTGGGAGAAGTTGGTTGAAGGAACTGCCTGTATGAATTCATTCTGTCCAAAAGGTGACAGCCAAGGTTAAAATAACATTAAAGGACATACTTGTAAAACATGCGGCAGTTTTTAAAGAGAAATTGGGAAAGCTGAGAGATACAAAACCTACAATACAAGTGGATAAAGAAGATTCACCTAAGTTCTATTAACCAAGATCTGTTCCCTATGCTGTAAAGCCATTAGTCGAACAGGAGGTACAGAGGTTATTAATTGAAAAAATAATTGTTCACCGATTGTTCCAGTAGTCAAGCCTGATGGCTCCATAAGGATTTGTGGAGAATATAAACTTAAAGTTAATAGAGTCTCAAGTTTGGATCAATACCCTATACCCAAAATAGGAGATCTTTTTGCAAACCTTGCTGGAGGAACAAGTTTCTCTAAGTTAGATATGAGTCACACATATCACTAAATTGTTTTAGATAAAAATTCTAGAAAATATGTGACAATTAACACACACAAGGGATTATACACCTATTCTAGACTTCCATTTGGAGTGTCATCCAGTCCTGCCATTTTCCAGAGGACAATGGAGGGAATCCTTCAAGGAGTTCCAAAGGTCATGATTTATTTGGATGATATTTTGGTGAGTGGACAGACTGAGGAAGAGCATCTACAAAACCTGGAAAAGGTCTTAAAAATATTAGAAAATGGCGGACTGAGGCTGAGGAGAAGTAAATGTTATTTTTTGGAGAACGAAGTGGTGATCCTGGGACATAAGGTGGATGGAACCAGTATGTGAAAAAGTGGATGCCATTAAAACGTGCACCAGTACCAAGAATTGTGTCTGAATTAAATGCTTATTTAGGTCTGTTAAATTATTATAGGTTATAATAATAATAGGTTATTATGGCCTTGGAGCTGTTTTATCGCACCGGAGATCGGATGAAAGTGAAAAGCCGACTGGGTTTGTTTCCCGAACCTTGAATTAAGGCGAAATAAATTATTCCCAATTAGACAAGGAAGGACTGGCTGTCATATTTGGGGTAAAAAGGTTCCATAATTATTTGTTCCATAATTATTTGTCACCATTGTGACAGATCATATGCCACTCATTAGGGCTGCTTATTTTGATTATTTTGATAATCGATTAACCGGTCGATTATTTTTTCGATTAATCGATGAATTGGGTAAAAAAACTTCATGCCTTTACAAATACATTTAGTAATTTAGCAGACGCTTTTTCCAAAGCATTTTACAAATGAGAACATCACAAGTAAGTAATTATGAAGAAAACCAGCTACACTGTTGAATTATTAAGCAGGTCAATAAATGTCTGGTTTTATTTACAGTATGAGTTTAAGGCATCCAATTAGCCAAAAGAGCATTTAAACACAAATCTTAAACACACTGGCACAATATGTAGCATAGTGTGAAAAAAATACTAAATAACACAAATTTGGGTCGCTCTAATATGTTACCTAACCCAATCACTCCCATAGAGTGCAGTGTCTTCACTCATATTTTGTCAGAAATTTAAAACGTGAAGCTCTATCAATAATTACCACCATTGTGTACAAGTTGTATATATTTATAAAGCACATTTAAACACTGTTTAAGATAATTAAACGAAAATATAAAGTAACATGTTCTCTATTACTGTTATTATCCAGTTACCAAACAAAAACAGCAGATGTCATGCTCTGCCGGTCTCATAGTGTTACGTTGCACCGATACGTTGATTCACTTCAAAACTAAAGAACCTCGGGATATTGTAGACCTACCACGCATATCACTTTTTAATTAAATCAAAGCAGTTCCACAGATGGCATCACCACGAATTCAGCGTTGGGCAGTCACGTTAAGAGCATATGAGTATACCATTATCTTTAGAGCTGGAAAAGAGCATGTTAATGCTGATGCTTTAAGTAGACTTCCAGTGCCTGAGAAGGAAATAATCCCATCTGACAAGGATCAAGAGAGGGTACTTTTGTTAGATGACAGTGATGCTCCTCTGGTGACAGCCGGACTGGTACGGAGGTGGACAGATAAGGACACAGTGCTCTCCAGATTCCGGGAGTACGTGTTAAGAGGTTGACCTAGGACAGTGCTAGAAACTGATTTTAGCCCCTATGTCAAATGTCATTCGGACCTAAGTACTCAAAGTGGTTGTCTACTGTGGGAGGCCAGAGTGTTTATTCTACCATAATGGAGAACTGGAGTGTTGCAGCAATTACATCAAATGCGTCCAGTGATCACCAGAATTAAGGGTTTGCCAAGAAGCTATATCTGGTGGTCCAATTTAGACTCTGAAATTTAAAACATAGTAAAGTCATGTGCAGTCTGGCAGGAAAATAGAAATCTTCCTCCGATGGCACCTTTGCATCCATGTGAGTGGCCAGAAACTCCCTGGAGGAGACTGCACATTGACTATGCAGGACCATGGATGGGAAAATTGTTTTTAAATAATAATTGATGCACATTCAAAATGGTTGGAGTCATATCCAATAAATAGATCAACATCATCTGTCTATTGATCAACTATTGATTGTTTAAGACAATTGTTTCAGTCAACATGGCATCCCGGAAATGGTGGTCTCAGATAATGGTATATGTTTTACTAGTCTGAATTTGCAGAGTTTATGGAGAAGAATACCACGCATCTTCTAATGGTTTAGCAGAACGTGCAGTACAAACATTCAAGAGGTTGTTACAGAAAAGTAAGGGGAACAGTAGAGAAACCAAATTGGTCTAGAGCTTTATTCAGTTATCGAATTACACCTCAATCTACCACAGGAAAGTCCCCGGCGGAACTTTTGTATAACAGAAAATTAAGATCTGTACTTGACCTTATGCATCCAGACTTTGAGAGCCACATTAAAGAAAAACAACTAAAGCAAAAATGGTATCATGATCAGAAAGCCAAGGAGAGAAATGTGCAGACTGGAGATTCAGTATATACTCCTATATGGATTCCAGGTATTGTAGAGGAAAGAACAGGTCCAGTTTCTTATAGAATCTCTTTGGGAACTGGGAAGCTGGTTAAAAGACATGTCGATTAAGTCAGCCACAGATTCTCAGAAAGGCCTGTAGATACAGCAGCAGGGATGATGATTTAACTGTGGATATCAATCTTCCAGAAACACCGGTGGTTGCTTCTGGTGGTTGCTTTTACCAGACAAAGACAATGTGACATCTGGTCCTGAGCAAAGTGGTGAGGAGGTGATGGGTTCTGCTGGGGTTACTGAAGAAGGTGTAGTCAGAGGGTCACAACGAACCCGAAAACCACCACAATATTTAAAGGACTTTACTTTGTAGTAGTAGTAGTGGACTCCCCAGAATGTGTCCTGGAGTTCACTGGGATTGAGGTAGTTTACCCGAAATCCCAAGCATAGTTGTGGTATATCAATATTTTGGTGGTGTGTCTGGGATGGGAAGTAGTTTTATCAGGGAGAAGGGAGTGTAGTCTCTGGGAAGCGGTGTGCAAAAAGGAGAGGGCAGATGAGCTGAAAAAGGCAAGCACGAGTTCGGGTGGTGGTGTCCCTGTGTACAGTGTATAATCTTGTGTGGCACTTTCTCGACAATAAAGACTCACACACACACTATATGGGGCCGTATGGGGAGCATTTAATTGACCTTGAATCCATGTTTTTGGACTATGGGAGGAAACCGGTGAACCTGAAGAAATCCACAGGGAGAAACTCCACCCAGATTGGGATTCGAACCTGGAATCCCCAGCGCTGAGAGGCAATTGTACTAACCACTAAACCACCGTGCCGCCCGCAGTACAAGTTAGTACCAGAAAAAAAACACATCCCAGACCTAGTTTGATTTATAGCAAGAAATGATACTAATTATTATTTTGGCTTTATAATTGTAGCATTTGAGCAGATACACAAAGTTCTAATCAGCATTTCTGCAGTTTTTCAATAGTCTTCAAAGATTATATCAAACAAGCAGTAAAATTTGACAACAGATTATGAAAATAAATCTAAGGAATAGCAGTTTTATGATTTGCAAAAATGTTTACTGGGTAATTTTAATGTCATTATCCTATGAACTTGCCATTTGGGCAGATACACCACACCCAAAATTAGTACAACCCATAAGACAATTTTTATTATTACCCTCCAAACTTCATCAGATAAAGCACAAATTGTCATTTTTGCATATAGGCTGTTTAATTTGACAACATATTCTTTAAATAGTGGTAGTAGACCACCAGGTTCTTGAATTTCATGAAATTTTATATTTCTTTTCTGATTTCTTTTCCCCTTTTTTCTACTTCTTTCTAATAAATCTGTGTGCCGCATATATTTGCCAGCATAAGTGGGTTAATCAGCAGCTCCTCTTTTCTTCCATGCTGGTATCAAGCAGAGGAAGAAAAAGGAGAGCTTAAGGCCCAATGCAGTGTAGTGCATAATGTGCAATAGGATTTACCTGGGCAAAATAAATTTCTTGGCTGTATGGAGGTTTTAAGGAGGCAGGATTGGGGTGTTTAGGCAGACAGACAGTGGTTGGTAGGGGTGTGTGCAAACTACAGATTGCACGGTAGAGATGCCCTTTACCCATAATGCATTGGATATGTATGATTAAAGTCATGAAGGGATGAGACCCTCTGCTGCCTTGAATGGTCAGCACTGCTGATATGTTAAGAGTACAAGCTTGGTGCCTCAAAAATGATGTCTAAAAACTGCGACCATATCAGGAGCTACAGTTCCAAACTTTGCTCTATATTATACATAATATTTACAAGTTAAATGTCTGTAGCAATCCCACCAGCATGAAATGGACTTGTAATTTTAGTGACTTGTTTTTTTATTTGAATAATATTCTAAAGCTTTCTTTTATACGGGCTTGTTTCATTAATAGAACAATAAAAGTGTACATTAAAGAAAAATAAAACAACAAGAGAACATGTGATATGAATGTTTTTATTATTATCCTCTAAAACATTTTTTGGCCCTTTTAAATACTTTATGAGAATTTCTTACTCTTCTGTGTCCTATGTTTAAAGTCCTATTTTTACTTGACCACATTGGATAATTTAATTCTTTATAAAAAAAAACAGCATGGTGGAAAAGAATGTAGCATGTGGGGAGGGTTCATTCAGGAAGGGCATCCGGTGTATAAACTATGCCAAATCAAACACACAAATGTTAAATCATGGGCAAGAATAAGAATGAGTTATACACAGGTGTTTCTGGGAATAATATTAGGAAGGCTAGATTGACATGTTTAAATTAGGAATATGGTTTATATTGACAGATGGATTCTGAGAATAGACCACCAGGTGTATGAATGTGGTGTGTGGGTGGATGGGAAAAGATGGAGAATAAACTGCTGTGGCAACCCCTAGATGAAAATTAAACTGACTCATTGTTCTCTCAGACGTTTTGGCACAAAGAAATAAACCATAATTTGGCTTTGCGTATAAAGACTAAGCCTTTGGTGGATGCAATTTTCGTATTAAATCTTAATGACCTGTTACTAGTTAAACTGCTAATTGTGTAACCCTTAAGAACAGTGTTCATAGAAACTTTTCTGTCCCAGCTCGTTGCAGACATTCATTTTCTTAAAAATATACATACAGTGCATCCGGAAAGTATTCACAGCGCTTTACTTTTTCTACATTTTGCTACGTTACAGCCTTATTTCAAATTGTATTAAATTAATCTCTTTCCTCAAAATTCTACACAAAATACCCCATTATGACCATGTGAAAAAAATCATATTTACATAAGTATTCACAGCCTTTGCTTAATACTTCAAGTCTTTTTGAATATGATGCCACAAGCTTAGCATACCTATCTTTAGCCAGTTTTGCCCATTCTTCTCTGCAGTACCTTTGAAGCTCCATCAGGTTGGATGGGAGACGTCTGTGCACAGCCATTTTCAGATCTCTCCAGAGATGTTAAATCGGATTCAAGTCTGGGCTCTAACTGGGCCACTCCTTTGAGATCTTGGCTGTGTGCTTCGGGTCGTTGTCCTGCTGAAAAATGAACTGTCGCCCCAGCCTGAGGTCAAGAGCGCTCTGGAGCAAGTTTTCATTCAGGATGTCTCTGTACATTGCTGCATTCATCTTTCCCTCTATCCTGACTAGTCTGCCAGTTCCTGCTGCTAAAAAACATCCCCATAGCATGATGCTGCCACAACCATGCTTGACTGTAGGGATGGTATTGCCTCGTGATGAGCAGTGCCTGGTTTCCTCCAAACATGACACCTGGCCAAATAGTTCAATCTTTGTCTCATCAGACCAGAGAATTTTGTTTCTCATGATCTGAGAGTCCTTCAGGTGCCTTTTGGCAAATTCCAAACGGGCTGCCTTGTGCCGTTTACTAAGCAGTGACTTTTGCCTGCCACTCTGCCATACAGGCCTGATTGGTGGAACGCTGGAGCTCTGATAGAGTAATCATCGGGTTCTTGGTCAGCTCCCTGAACAAGGCCCTTCTTCCCGGATTGATCAATTTAGACGGCCGGCCAGCTCTAGAGTCCTGGTGGTTCCAAACTTCATCCATTTACGAATGATGGAGGCCACTGTGCTCATTGGGACCTTCAAAGCAGCAGAAATTTGTCTGTATCCTTCCCCAGATTTGTGTCTCGAGACAATTTTGTCTCGGATGTCTACAGACAATTCCTTTGACTTTATGCTTCGTGTTTGCCCTCTGACATGCAGTCAACTGTGGGACCTTATATAGACAGGTGTGTGCCTTTCCAAATCATGTCCAAATCAACTGGATTTACCACAGGTAGACTCCATTTAAGCTGTAGAAACATCTCAAGGATGATCAGGTTTGAATTCCAATCTGGGTGGAATTTCCATGTTCTCCCTGTGTCCGTGTGGGTTTCCTTCTGGTTCTCCGGTTTCTTCCCACAGTCCAAAAACATGGATTCAAGGTAAAGTGAATGATCTAAATTGCCCCATATTGTGTGTGTGTGTGTGTTTGTGTGTCTGTGTGAGTGGATTGTTTCTCTGTCCTGGGTGTATCTGCCCAGTGCCTGAACATGTTTTACCCTGGATGGTCATAAGGAACCCAAGACCCTAGTAGAGGATTAAGCGGGAGATAATGAATAAATGAATTAACTTTAACCTTGTATTTACTATTTCATTAAAATAATTTTCCTATTTAATTATACTACTTTTTAAGGTGCCTGAGGCATTCAACATCTGGTGGACAATTCTCAGGATCTTTTATGAGTCTACATACTCACCACATGGACGGCTCATGGATTCAGCGTTCTAATTCCACAGTGGGGGGAAGATAATGAATGAATGAATTAATAATATATTGAAATGTAAGGTCCTCGTTGCCTGTTATGTGTCTTTTGAAAATTTGTTGTCAAATCTAAGAGACTATTTGATTTTATATTTTCATAGCTACTGGACATATGTAATGGCAATTGTTATTTTATCTTCTCTAATATCAGGTTCATAATGTCATAATAATAAATGTTTTTTTGTTTTTATTAAGCAAGTGGTCTATTACATGTTTTTTTTACATTAAGTTCTTAAATTTAACTGCATATTTAATTGACATGTACTATTTTTTGACTTTAAGAGTCATTAATATCCTGCCATTTGTCCAATCTTTATTTCACACTTAATTTAATGTGGAACTGAAATGTGAACTTGTTTTTACAATGTTTATTTATTAATTTACTCATTATCTTCCATATGGTGGTTAGCATGTTTGCCTCTTAGCACTAGGGATTCCTGCACAGTATGGTTTGAGAAAAGTCCCACTTCTGTTTTAGTAACCCCTTTGTATCCTTTAAACACAACAAAACTCATGATGAAACTGCACTATTCTAAAAATGTTATATTTTTAAATTTAGTTTCCTCCCACAGTCCAAAAACATGGGTCAAGTCAATTGAGTTCTCCAAATTGCCCCATATAGAGTATGTATGTGTGCGTGTCTGTGTGAGTGTGTGCCCAGCGATGGATTGGCGCCCTGTCCTGGGTGTATCTGCCCAGCGCCCGAAACGTTCTCCCTTGGATGGGCATGGGGAACCCCCCCGCGACCCTAATATAGGACAAAGCAGAAGATAATGAATGAATAAATGCCCTAATCCATGTTTTTGGACTGTGGAAGAATACCAGACAACCCGGAGGAAACCCAGGTGGACATGGGGAGAACTTGGAAACCTCACCCAGATTGGGATTTGAATCTCGTTCCCCAGAGCTGAGAGGCCAATGTGCTAACCACTAAGCCACCTGTTTACAATGTTGCTAGTGGAAAATGCATTTAGTAAAAACAGGAATACTAAATATTTTCAAAATATAACATTTTTAGAATAGTGCGGTTTCATCATGAGATTTTTTTGTGTTAAAAGGATACAAAGGGGTTACTAAAACAAAAGAGGGACTTTTCTTAAACCATACTGTGCAGGAAAGGAATGTTAAAAAACAATTAAAACTAAAATAAATCTTCGCAGACTACACCGCAACGTGGCTCACCACTTTGGACCGCCAGTATATAGCACAACGACGAGGGATGTTGAAATCAAAAAGTAGTACATTTGGTTCATTTTAGTTAATGAATAATAATAACATTAATCCCATTATTATGCGTTTTTTTATACAAAATAATAATAATAATAATATATCTTATACTGTCCCAAATATTCGTCTTTAAAACGTACCGCACTCCCCTACGTTAGAAGTGGTATGGTATGATCCGGACAGAGCACGTTTGCTTGGACCACGTGCGATTTGTTTTCGGCTGTGTTCTGATTTGTGATGTTAATGAGTTTGTCAATCAAAGAGATCAAGCGGAATATTAACGCTGTGAATCAGAAGACATCTCTTCATTGTTGCTTTAACGAAAGAACGCTTGGTTCGTTATAACTGTGTAAGCATTCCCAGCACGCACGCTTCTGCACAGACAGGGAGGGTTCAGGGAAGCGGCTTTCAGTTTTAATAGGTGAGTTTAAATCCCATTTCAAACACGTTTTAAAAACCTCTTTCTGTTTCATTTCCACGGCAGATGCAGTGTGTATGACCAAATACTCGTTGCTTCTCCTGTAAAATCTACAGTACGCTTCAATGTCCAGCACACTGCTACGTCATGATTTGGCCTGTACTGTAAATGTTCAAATGGGTCTGATTTTAAAGGATTACTGACTATGATCACATCTCTATGACAGAAACGTACGTTCTGTATTTCACTGTATATTTATTGATGGCTTCTTTACGTCTTTATCAGGAGTACTTATGGTAATGACACCAGGAACCAGAACTATTCACTCACAATCAAATATTTTATTAATTTTTTTGGGAGGGGGGGGGTGTCCCCTGTATCCATGGGGGAGAGGGGTCAGGGGGTGTTCCCCATACCCATCCAGGGGAATATGTTTAGTTAACTGAGCAGATACATCCAGGACAGGGTGCCAATATGTCACTGAGCACACCCACATGTTATATGAGGGCAATTTAGATCATCCAATTTACCTTAAATCCATGTTTTTGGACTGTGGGAGAAAAGCCACAAGTACATGGAAAGAACATGGAAACCCCACCCAGATCGGGATTCGAACCCGGATCCCAAGCGGTGAGAGGCAAACGTGCAAACTACTAATCTAGTGTGCCACCTACGGAAATATTTGCTGGCTTTTATTTTTTTAAAATCATTTCGTGATGTCAATGAGTTTATCAATCAAAGTGATCAAGCGTAATGTTAACGGTGTGAATCAGAAGACATTTCTTCATTGTTGCTTTAAAGAAGAAACGCTTGTTTATTTATTACTGTGTAAATCAGAGGTGCTCAATACGTCGATCGCGAAGGGCTGTCCGGTCGATCGCGATGGATGTTTGAGAAAAAGAAATCACGTGTCAGCGCTTTTTTTACAGCACAGTATCGGAAGCACTTATATACACGCGCACGCATTTTAACACACAATGTGATTCATTCCGAATCACGATCTCTGCAAGTGAGCGGTCTGCCCCCCTCCCGGCTGTTCCCAAAACCGGCACGTGGCCCCGCCTCCGTGCCAAAATCTGACGCATTGCCTCGCGAATCATCTACATTAGATAGTTTCTCTTTGTTTTTGCACTTTATTTGACTGACAAGACGAGTGAAGGACTTCGCTCCAAAAGAAATAAAATACCACTTTCATTTAGAGTGGGAGGATGATTTTTTTTTTTTTACAATGTCAAACTCAAAATGCCTTTGCTTGATTTGCCAAGTAGCCATTGCACTTCCATTGTGTTTGGGTGTACTAAAACCAAGTTTTCTCCACGCTATTTCCTGCAATTTCTGTGAAATGGCAATATGAAGCCGTCTTTTCTATGCTGATTCGATAATACTAACATCCATCTATCCATCCATTATCTTCCGCTTTATCCTCTATAGGGGTTGTGTGTGTGGGGGGGGGTTCCCCATGCCCATCCAGGGGAGAGTGTCTCAGGCGCTGGGCAGATAGACCCAGGACAGGGGGGCAATCTATCACTGTGCACACATTCACACACACACACACACACACTATATGGGGCAATTTGGAGAATTCAATCGACTTGATCCATGTTTTTGGACTGTGGGAGAGAACCTGGATCCACAGTGCTTGGAGACACTTGCTAACCACTAAGCAAATGTGCCACCCACTGGAACTATTTACTCACAATCAAATATTTTATTACATGCCCATTGAGGGGAAGCCAATCTGTCACTGCGCACACACATAAAAGTCTGCATATAACTCCCTCCACTGGTTTGACTACTTGACTGGTAGAAGCATGAATTAGCATTTTCAATTGGGAGATGGCTGCAGCTTGTGCACACTTTCTTTCTGATCCTAGTTGATGGTTGTTCCAGGCAAAATGTTAATTCATTCACTATTTTTACCTCATACGGTCCTTTATTTTGTTGTAATATCACTGTCCATTTATTGATGTGGTTTTAGTGTTCAAAAACATTTATTTTAGTTACTTTGCTCCTTTCCAATAATAACAAATTTCATATATAGCAAGTAAAAAATTTAGTGACTAGCAAAAATGTGGCGACCATATGCACCTTCATGGAAAGCTTGAGTCAATGTTGATTTAAAGTGAAGAAATGTAGACAAAAACACTGTTATTTGAAGTCTGTGGTAATGCTTTCTTTTATTTTGAACTTCTACAGCTCGTAGCAAAGATTATTTATCTACTGTAGAGGGGTCTTGTGATTCTAAATGGTGTTCAGGTCATTCTTTGGTTTTTAGCTTCTGTGTCAATTTAGATGAGTATGACTGAAATAGAAATTTCTTACTAATAGACCACCGACAGTGAGGCTAGACAGTCAGATATCCTCGAGCCACACTCTTAACACTGGTGTGCCACAAGGATGTGTACTAAGTCCTCTGAATTTACCTGTTTACTCATGACCGTGAGCCACTGCATATATTTAACATTATTAAGTCTGCAGATAATACCATTGTTATCACATGAGTGACAATGATGAATCAGCGGGAGGGATCCAGCACATGGCAAAGTGATGTTCCTCCATTAACCTCTCTCTCTCAACACTGAAAGACCCAATAATTCTTTATGAATTACAGGTAAACCAAAAACCAACACACTCTTGTCTAGATCAATGGAGCTTAGGTAGAAAATGGCTCCAGCTTCAAGTTTTTGGAAGTCCACATCTCTGAGGATGTTTCTTGGACCAACTACACCTCCTGTATTATTAAATGGGTGCAACAACATTGAGATAACCTGTAACTGAACCGTTTCATGACCAGAGTTTCATTGATCTGTAGTGTTTATGAAGTGTTCTTTTTCTCTCTCCTGAAGTCCACAGACATATTTTTGGTCCTGGAGACATTCATCTTCAGGTTCCACAGTATTTTAGTTTTTCTCTAGTACCTATTAAAATTTCTCAGTGTAAGTTTAGTTCCACACTCTTTACAAGTTATTTTAATTAAAATGTACAACTTATATACTTGACTTGATGAATGTAGGTGCTGTTGAAATTGTAGTGCAACAAATGCACTGTAGCAGTCTCTTTGATAATATAAACCAGCTTGTGGAGGGACCTGACCTCAAGATTGACTGACATAAATTTTACATTATTTGATTTTTAAAACCCTTGGATCAACCATAATTTGAATACCCCCCCCCTGCCTTGAAGTTGCACAACTTTCATCTTTTTACATTAATAGCCTTTAATAAACAGTTTAATACACAGCTACTGAACTGACATGATAATTTATGTACTGACATTGGTTATTTGTCAAAGCTTTTTACCTAGCCCCTTCACGGGCCTGCTTTTCCAAGCCCTTTGGTGATGTTTTCTACAAACAGTATAAATGTTAATTTATGTGTAAGTGGTCACTTTTTACTGTTTATTTTTTTTTTGGAGATAGAAACTTTTTTTTCATAGCTAGTTAAATAAACACAGCAACTTTCACATCACTTAAATCTACGTTTCCCCCAGTGCACAACAGTGCTGCACTCTGCTGCACAATCAAAAATCACTGGTGTTGCCCTTATATGTGAGATGAATTGATGTGCATTTAGATGTTTTTATTAGATGCCAATAGTTCTAATTTAAAAAAATGCATTCATAAATTTTCTAGTTGTAAGTTGGTGAGCTAGGTGAATGAAACACAAAAATTGTTAGCGGCCATGTTAAATGGCTGCTGATTTCTTGAAAAAGCACACAACCTTAACAATGGGGTATTTCTTAAAGCACTAGTTAATTTCCTTTAAATTTTTCCATTAGTTATTTTTATGACTGTATTACTTTGAGTATTTTACATTTTTTCTTATGTATGAAACTTTTAAAAATGTTTTGAAGCAACTAATGGGACCCTTTAAAATTTTGTGTTTAGACATTCACAGAGTCTTAGTGGTAACTGACAGGCAGTCACCATGCGCACGTGCAAGAACTGTGGGGGGACCGACATCGATGTGGACCAGGCGCGAGGGGACGCTGTGTGCATGGGCTGTGGCTCTGTGCTTGAGGACAACATCATAGTCTCTGAGGTGACTTTTGTGGAAAGCGGTGGCGGTGCTTCTTCAGCAGTTGGCCAATATGTTGCATCAGATGGTGAGTGATGTGAAAACAACTACTAGAATCCCTCATGAACAATGGTTGCCACAACTATTACAATTCTTCCTGAACAGTGGTTGCCACAACTATTGTAATCCCTGCACTACAATTTGTTTAAGCCATGCTCCTTTTGTTTATGTTGTTTAAAGTACATAACGCCATATAAAAAAAAAAAAAAACATTTATTTTATAAGAACATATAGTTGTCCTCAAAAGTTTACATACCCAGGCATTTTTGCTTTCTTGGCTTTTTTTCTGAGAATATAAATGATGAGACAAACATTTTTTCCTCTCATGGGTTGGGTGAAGCCATTTATTATGAAATGACTGTTTTCTCTTTTTAACTCATCACAACCAAAAACATCCAAAAGACCCCGATCGTAAGTTCACATACCCTGGTTATTTTGGCCTGATATCGTGCACAAAAGTTAGCACAAATGGGTTTGATTGGCAAATTAAGGTAACATTACCACCTGTGACCTGTTTGCAGTATAAACATCTGTGTGTGTGTGTGTGTGTGTGTGTGTGTGTGCATAAAAGCTGAGTGAGTTTCTGGGATTCAGTCAGACCCTTGCATCTTTCATCCAGTACGGATCTATGGGAAAAGATAGTTGAACTGTATAAAACAGGAAAGGGACATAAAAAGATATCCATGGAATTGATAAATCACAGTTTGAAAACTGCTGACTGGCCTTAACATGCGTAAAGTCGGGGGCTCTGTGAAAACCAAACCATGGTCAGGTAGACCACGGTCAGGTAGACCAACTGCCAGGATATTCGTCCAGGATGCAAAGAAAAAACTAAAAATCACATCAGCTGACATACAGGACTCTCTGAAAACTAGTGGTGTAGCTGTTACAAGATACACAAGATGGGCCTGAGTGCCGCTAAGTGGCAGCTGGTCCAAAAACCTTGACCATGTCTGTGTCCATGTTGTTGTTTGTGCTTTTTTTTTCATAGTTGGGGCTGTTTTTTTTATCACCTGTCTTTTTCTTTCCCAATGTATTACATCTGATCTTTATCACTTTTTGAATTTCCCAATTGTGGAAAGTTGTATCAAATCATATAAGGAGGCACTTGAAGAAAAATGGACTGCTTGGTCAAGTTGTCAGAAGAAAGCCATTACTGTGCTAATGCCACATAGAATCTCGCCTACAATATGCCAAACAGCACAAAGACAAGCCTTAATATAGTGATGACAAGGCCTATGTTGAAAGGAAAACCATTCCTACTCTAAAGCACATGGGTGGATCGCTGATGTTTTGGGAATGTATGAGCTACAAAGGCATAGGAAACATGGTCAAAGTTCAAGGAAAGAGGAATGCAGCATATTATCAGGAAATACTGGAGACAACTTTGCACTCCTCGGTCTGGAAGCTGAACATGGGACTTGGCACTTGGCTAAGTCAACCAGTCATTGGCTACAGCAGAACAAATTGTAGGTTCTGGAGTGTCTATCATAGTCTCTTGACCTCAATATCATTGAGCCACTCTGGGAGAGCTCAAGCGCGCAGTTCATGCAAGATAGCCCAGAAACTGGAGGCTTTTTTCCAAGAATAACAGGCAGCTTTACCATCTGAGAAAATAAAGAGCCTCATCCAAAACTACTACAAAAGACTTCAAGCTGTCATTGATGTTAGAGAGGGCAATACACTGCATTAAGAACTGGGGTATGTGAACTTTTGTATTTGAATGTATTTGTTTGTAATGATTTTGAAAAGAGATTCTGACAATAAAGGGCTTCACCCAACCACGAACTATGAGTGGAAAAAAGTTTTTGTGTCATCATTCATATTCTCTGGAAAAAAGCCAAGAAAGCAAAAATAATCTCGGGGTATGTAAACTTTTGAGCACAACTCAAAAGAGGTACATAAGAGAGGTAACTAGGGGTGCTGAAAAAAAAATGATTCTTCAATGAATCGCAATTCGTTGTCCAGGTGATTTAGAATCGATTCAAAATGTTCAAGAATCGATTTTTGAAAAATGAGTTTATAAATTTTTTTTTTTTTTGGCACCCCCTCCCCAGCGTACTGAGTATTGCATATCCGCTCTGCCACCATACAGCACGCTTGTTAACCAGCTACCATTGTAGTTTGCTAGCATGCTAGTTCATACTAGCAGGAAGCATGGAGCAGGGAGTGTAACATGAAATTGAGGTACTTTGACATCAACCTGAGCTAAAAGAAGTTTAAAATATATTTAAGGTTAAGTTTTGAAAATGTAGCTAATGTTGGTGCAATATAGTTAAAAATACTGAAGTATATACAGTGGGTTGCAAAAGTATTCATACCCCTTGAACTTTGCCATATTTTGTCACATTACAACCACAAACATAAATATATTTCACTGGAATTTAATGTGAAAGACCAACACAAAGTGGTATACAATTGTGAAGTGGAATGAAAGTTATACATGAATCAACAATTTTTTTACAAATAAAAAACTGAAAAGTGCGATGTGCAAAATTATTCAGCCCCCCTGAGTCAATACTTTGTG
>JAFMOD010000378.1:2647088-2669600 GCA_019802435.1 Corydoras maculifer
GGGTGTCGTAGATCAGTGAATAAGGTGTTGGGCTATCAATATGAAGGTTGAGGGTTGAAATCCCAGATTAACCCTCATTGCTCCAGGAGGCTACGTCAATACCCCCCCCCCCCCAACAAAAAAAAAAAAAAAGATAATAATAAATTACGTTGGGATACTTGTAAGCTGCTTTGGATTAAAGTGTTGGCTAAATAGGCAAATACAATGTATGTAACTGTGACTGGGTCTTTTAGTCATTAATGCTGGGGTGTCTCTGTTTGCAGATTATGAATTGGAAAATTGACCTGCACAGGCATTATGGGAGCAAACAGTACAAGGTGTTGAGTCCTAAGGGTCCCAAAGTTTTCGCAGTCATATTTACAGAATAAAATATCAACACCAATCGGTAAAAGACAAAATACTTAAGGTATTGATTACTCTTCAGACAGGCCAAAGGCAGAACTTTGTTTAGTTATCACAGAGCACGAAAGTCCAAGTTAGTTTTATTTTCATCCTAATGAGGTTTCTAAATGGTTTGCCAAACAGGGATTACTAATGTGTTTAAACAGGACAGAGTCAGCAGCTTGGTTAAATAATTGCCTTTTCTCTGTATTGAACCTGAACCAGCTGAAGCACTAGGGTTTATTAAAAATGTCAGTCAATAAAAAATGTGGTTGGATGGTAGGGACTTGGGTAAGGAATGATGGTGTTATTATGTTTACATCCTTATTTGCTAAAGATCTAGGGTGGAAAGTTAGTGGTGCAGTAATTAAGGGAGTTGTTTTGTGTTTGCTGAGGTGGAATGCTTCTTTATGAGCACACTGGAGTATAAAATCCTTAGACTATTGCACTCCTTGATGACCTTTGGTGCTTGTTGAAAAATGTAAACATTTTACTTTGTTTATTATAATTTATATTATATATATATATATATATATATATATATATATATATATATATTCATTCATTCATTATCTCCCGCTTATCCTCTATTAGGGTCGCGGTGGGGTTCTCCATGCCCATCCAGGGGAGAACGTCTCGGGCGCTGGGCAGATAGACCCAGGACAGGGCGCCAATCCATCGCTGGGCACACACTCACTCACACAGACACACTCTATAGGGGGCAATTTTTTGATAATTCAATTAACTTGATCCATGTTTTTGGACTGTGGGAGGAAACCGGAGAACCCGGAGGAAACCCACGCAGACACGGGGAGAACATGGAAACTCCACCCAGATGGGGATTCGAACCGGGAATCCCTAGCGCTGAGAGGCGAATGTGCTAACCACTAAGCCGCCGTGCCGTGCTATATATATATATATATATATATATATATATATATATATATATATATATACACACACACACTTATACATATATACACAAAAGTCACGATTTGGTTCACACCATGATCTGGACCTTACAGTTCAGTTGCTAGGCATGTTGCGAATAAAACCAAGCATGGTAAATGCACTTAGCCGAGAGAGTCCGTTCTCAAAAGTCAAAGTTCTTTTATGCTGGCTTGGCTGCTGGTAAAGTCCAAAGCATTAAAACTGCAACATTTTGTGCTCTATATGTTTCTAAATGTCTGTAGGTCTCTAAAATGTATCCCCTGCGATAGGGATTACTGTACATGCTTATTGTTTCAGTAATTGATTAGTTCTGTCTGATTTCACATCTCGTGGGCAGAGGATTAAGTGCTCATACGTGCTCATCAAAATTGTGTGTGTAGTCAAGTTTGTGTAAAAAGTAGTGGAGATTAATAATTTTTTATAAGCTTTGGTTATCGATGATCAGAATGAAGCAGTGTGTCACTTGCGTGTATGGTTTCCACTCATGCTCCATGCTCCACCTTTAAGCTGAGCTACACTTGGGTGTAGAGCTCATCTCTTAACTAACTAGTTCAGCCTTGTTTTTTGGTCTCCACGAATTATGTAACATTGTATTCTGCTTGGGAACGTGCTTATCAAACTGTGAGGCCCATACCAAAGGGTTCACGCAGAACACAGCATACCGTAACAACCCTAATAGTTTACTATTAGTTGATTCTTTTTTTACAGTATTTTTTTTTTTTTTAAAGAAGATTTTTTTTGTTTAAAAGAAGCAGTGCTGTGGAGTGTGTGCACCATCTGTGTGAGCAAGAATCCACCTGCTATAAATATTCCACTTGGCTTATGCAGTTTGTTATAAGCTGTCCCTATCGATTAGGGGATTTGTGTACACCTTTAGCACTCTGCTGTGTAGCTGTAGTACAGATATTGGCATATTGATTGGGTCTTGGTTGTGTTCTCACTTCACACAGACCTCAAAGTTCATCCATTGGAACGGAGAAAAACATGAAGTGTGGAGTTTTTTTCAGGGTAGTTACTCTGTGTGAGAGCTGTTTGTGAGAGGGAGGGCACAAGAGACAGAAAGTGAGTGCGAGAGAGAGAGCAATAACGATTAAAGGATGTCTTTATAATGTGTAATTGTAAGTGTAGGCACGTATGACTGGGTAGGGTTGTGATGAAGAGCCCATGTTGTGTGTCGATGTTGAGATTTATTGTAAGCAATCGTGTAGGTGTGCAGGTCAGGAGAAGTTCCTCCATTGGATTTACCAGCAAACGCTGCTAAATATATATCATCTTGATTTATTTTTTGTGTGCAAGCTCTCTGCTCTATGTGCCGTAATTATTTATCTTCAAGAAGGCATAATTCATTCTTAGGATTTACAGTTGAGGAATCATCCTTTGATTAATTATTATAAAATTAAAAGCATGGCATAATGAGCTACTGTTGTAGTAATCATTCCTCTCCCAACCACCAACACTTGTGGGGGAAAAAAAACCTTTCAGGCAGATGCTGCAATTGCAGCCTGGTTTTATATTTTTGCACAAGTGTCTTTATTGTCACTTAGTACCAGTTAAAAGTTTAGACATGCGTCCTTTTTGCTCCATTGTCCATTTTCTCCACTTATCATATAGATGAACTTTGTAGTTTTACAATGTCAGACTGTAGTGTATCTGTTTTCTCTTTTGTTATACCCCTGTTGGTACTATGTTCACTATTAGTCAGGACCATCACAGAACAGGTATAGTTTGTCTGTTTTGCAGTTGCACTGATGTGTTGAGGGGTTTTAGTGCAGCACTGCTGCTATAATTTAATTAAAACACTTCACTGAGACTGCTGAGATGGGAATAATGCATCAACCAAATGTATTGGGGTCCTGACTATTAGAGAACAGAGTAAAGATAATGTATACAGCAATCAATTGTAATTTGTAGAACCACAAAGGCCATCTGATAACATGGACAGTAAGTGGAGTAAAAAGGGGTTTGTCAGTTTTTGACAGGTACTGTATCTATATTGTGATTGCCCATTAGAGAAGTGCTCTTGTGATCTGGGTGGGTTCGTTGGCTGTATCTGACTCCAACATTAGTCAGTTATATCAGATTAGGCTGTTTGATTTTAGGCAGGTTTGCTCCGTGATTTTAAAGTAGACGACCACCTTATGGCATTTCAGATCAGCCAGAACGTGATTAAATGTGTTGTGCCACATGCAGAAGTGTATACTGGTCAATGACTTGTAGTAAATCTGCCGGTCCCAATGAAAGCCATTGATAACTGAGCATTTAAAAAGTAAACACAGAGGGTGGATATTAAAAAAATATACACAATGTGTATATTATTGTACTTGTATAGTGTACTTTTCCACTGGCTTAACATTAAAGATTGTATGGAAATTCGCAAATCATTGTACATTTAAAACTAATCTGTACAGATCATCCTGACACAATTTTTACGCCAAGACTCCAAATGGGTGTGATGGTAGTGCCTTGGCACTGGAGGAGGCGGAGCTGTTGGTGATGTACTTTTATTAGAAGTAATTAACGCACCTGACTTGGCTCCACCTTATGAACATGTGCAGCCTTTATGAGCTGTAATATAACCACGAGACTACAGGAGCAGGCTTCATTAACATTTCTATTTAAACACAAATGTGGGTCACTGGTATCGCCAAAAGTCCTGATTCTGTTGTCCCATGGTTATTCCTCCAGGCACGGTTTGGCAAAGGTTGTTGGAAAAGATATTACCTGGTGTTATGTTCCACCAACTGATGCCTTCTACACAGTCGGAAAAGAATGGTGTCTTAACACATCAAACTAATTACATAATATATTGCCAAATGTATTTTAAACATTCTCTAACATATTAAGATTAAAAATTAGATATAGCGCACTAATCATTAATACCTTAAATTTATATGTAAAAACACATCTAAAATTCCATTTCCATAAACTAAATTTGAGCTGGAATGGCAATAAACACAAATAAACTAAACATTTTTCTCCAGGCGACATAAGTTGGGGTAATATCTTCCATGAATAACAAGGACCCTGTTGCACTGTATCTATCCCCAGTACATTTGAACTACTTACTCATTAATGTGTAAAAGCCATACTTACTTAAATTGTGTTTCATTGTATGACAGCTTTAAGTTTTGTAACTATTTGGACTGTTGCTGATGTCTTTTTAGCCAAGAGGAATATAAACCACCTAGGTCACCAGCTGCAGATGAACCAGCACTGCTTGGACACAGCATTTAACTTTTACAAGATGGCGCTGTGTAAGCGGCTGACTCGTGGAAGGAAGTCAGCACATGTCCTTGCAGCCTGTCTCTATCTTGTATGCAGGACTGAAGGGACGCCACGTATCCTTTACAAATGCAGAGCTCCTGGTATTGTCTTTAATGTACATAAATAAATCAGCAAAATTAATTTTGAAATCTGAATAAGTAAATGTGCCATTTACTTTATCTTTACCACTGAGCTACCATGTCGGTATGCATGCATATATTAGGTATATTCTATTCCTTGACTGCTCTTCATCTTGTTTGCATGTGTGAGTGTGTGTGGGGGTCTGGATTGACTTAATGTGGAAGCAGTTTACCTGGTTCCTGTGAATATTAAAGCTCTGTATGTGACCCATATAAAGAGACACATGTAGATGAGGAACATGATGGCAACAGAAAGACATTTGGAAAGTTAAGTAACCTTTAGGACAACTGATGTAAATCTAATATGATAAAGGCACTGTGATTTGAGAATGTACTAAACACCATGGGTTTGAAGGATTAAAATATAAAATGGCTTCTTCAGCACCTCTTTCTGGTGTTAATGGAAATGTTGTGCTCAAGCACACGCATATCCGTGCACAGTGTTACTAGTTAGGGAGCCCCGTTGGGAGTGTCAAATCTAGTTCAGTAGCTTCTCTGAATCCAATTACAGACAGAAACTTGCAGTGAAAGCATACAAGGTTAAGTATTTTTTAAATGATGCTTTTTGTTTAGGAAGTAAAGGGTGCATTATGTGCATAACAGTGTCATGCTACATTGGTTTACAACAATTAGGCTTTGCACAAGAAGTCCATTTCTGGAGTAAAAATACCCAGAGGCTAAAAGGTTATCTCATGATTTATACGGTATGAAATTGCACAGTCGGTTGTTAAAGAAACAGTCCTGCAAATACTGTTGAAGTCCTCCAAAAAGGTTTGCATTGTATCAGAAGATAAAATATAAAAACCTTAAGGTAGAAGGTGTGTTTATTGGATAATATATAATCCTTATCCAGCTTATAATGACTTTGTATTCCTCACTCAGTTGTTTCATCAACAATCCTTTAGCTCAGGATAATCTCTGCTTGATGCCATGGTGACTAATCCCTTAATGGTGGTCTTTGTTGTTTACCCATTCCCACTGGATTGGGCAGGTGAGCTAGTCTCTATGGCTACAAATGCTTACCAGGAGGCAGATTTGTCGCAGGTTTGATGGTTAATGAAATTAATAATAATCATAGTGGTAATATGCTTTGCAGTGTTGATATATAACCTGAAGATGGGTTCTCCTGTGCAGTAATCATTGTCAAATCACTCCAGAGGCAGTGGCAAAAATGTCAACAAATGCAGAAATCTATATAAGGCATGGTCTTTTAATTATAGGGCATCTGTGTTTCAGTATTAAACCATATTTTTATTGATGGCTTTTTTTAAATCAGGGTTTGGGAAAGTGTATGTGTAATGGTCCATGTGTTCATATTCTTTTGACCATAATTTTGTCAAAGCAATCAGAATAATTGCTTGTGGTGTTATTGTTACTATTAATAACGGGACAACCTATTTTGCCAAAAGGTGTGTGTGTGATATTTATATGTATTATGTATATATAAAGTGTATGTATATATAAAGTATTTGTTATTTGTAGTAACTCACATATATGAAATATTTTTAATTTATTTTTTAAAAGTTTTAGGTGAGTATGTCTGGATACGTTTAGTCTACTTTCACATCTTGCACCACTGATGAAAACAGTCAAATTTGCATTCCTATCTTAGCAGTAAAATGTCAACACATGCATACCCATCGCCACTGACCACAGTACAGCATCACCGCATTTGTGTGAGAATGCATGTACTGGTTATTCTTAATTTGCTGTCAAATGGGCCAGCACATTGAGTGAAGGTAGTTGCACTGTTGAAATAGTAATATGCCAAAGTCAGAATGCACCTGGCTCCTAAGGGGAACTGCAAGAGATACAATGATTAGTTTATTACATGTTACACCCAAAACACACTCAGGAATAATTAAAAGAATTGGAACATACCTTTTGCACTTTGTGTACTATGATGGGTATAATTTCCTGTTGTCACGATAGCAGACACATTTACATGCCCAAAACAGCTAGCTAAATATAGCTACACCAAGACCCTAAATGTTACTGGTTATTACGGCTTTAGATCCTACATGTCATTAATTCAACTGAGCTAAAAGTGTTTTGGTGCTGATATTTGTTCGTACTCAACATCTCTTAGTCCAGCAATATTCAGCCAGCTTTAATCAATTCTAGTAGCTTTAGTAAGCCATCAGAGCAAAGTACCAAAAGCACTCATGTTCATCATTTACTACATCAAGTTCAAACAGACATGTTTATTGACGTTGCATTTTGATTTTTTTTTTAAGTTTAAAGAAGGCTGTCAAACATTTTAATGTGGTTTGTTTTGGTAGCTGAAAATTTTCAATAATGTTCTTGAATAAATTACAAGGTATTTTCTCCGTTCTTACCAACATCTATTTAGACCATAGGTGTCAAACTCAAGGCCCAAGAGATCATTTTACATTGATCCATTATTATTATTAATGGCCTGATATGTTTTTGAACCATGCTCATATTTATAATTTTTTTATGATTTTGACAAACATATTTATGGAGAGCAGAAACATTTAAAGATGTTTCAAGTTTAATTTTATTTTTGCAGCATAATAGTTATTTCATATATCATTTTGAGCAGAGATATTTTTATTGAGAGCAAAGTATTTTAAGCTATTTAAAGTTTATTTATTGTGGAATACTATTTCTTTCTGTTTTTGTTTCTATTCATATTAATAAAACATTTACTTTTAGTGTGTTCAATAAATCTTTATCCTGTTTTGCCCGTGACCTTAAGTGTGCTTTAAGATTTGTCCCCAGTGCAACTGAGTTTAACACCCCTGATTCGACACAGAAAGGTCCATAACTGGTATATGTGCCACATTTTACTGAATATTGCTGAATAATTGACTTGTTTTTTTGTGTAAACAAAATATAAACAGTAACTTTTTTATTTAAGATTTACAAATGAATAATCAAAACAAAAACAACAAATTTTAGTCATTTCTATTATAAGCAGCTTAAAATGTTAACTGCATGCCCTTTTTTTTTTTATCAATTCTCAGCTTGTCCCAATATTTCACAGCTGATAATGTTTTAAAATTATTAATGCTTTGATGGATGGTTCTTGCAATTTGTGTAACTTTTGTTGCAAGTTAATTAAATCATGTTTCAGTTTATAATGTCTGGTTTATAATACATATTGATTCATTTTTTTTATATTAGAGTGTCAGTAAAAACAATAACACTTTTAAGCCTTATTGGATCATGTTGCCGTAAACACAACTGCTAATCAGGAGTACTGCTTACCCTAGCAGCTTTCCTCCAAGTGGTGTTGACAGCAGCATTTTGACATACTCATAAAAGGCCTGCTATGCAGTTTTTAAAAACCTAAGGCATAGAGCTGCAAATTAAAGTGCTTTCTTAAAGGACAAAAATAAATAAATAAAACTTGTCTTATATACCTCACCTTTGTGTTTATATAAATTTGGTTGGGTGGGTTTATTGTTTTTTCATATCTGATCGAATTAGCATTTATTTTATTATATAAGTTCAATTCAGTTTAATTTCCATTGTAATTTGAAATACATTAGAGGACATCGCAGTAATCTTAGCTACTCTGAGGACAAAAAAAAGGAACCTTTGACTTTTTTATCTTTTCGTCTCATTATTCTTTCATTAATTCATTATATTCTGCTATATCCTCTATGGTCTACTGGGGGTGTTCCCCATGCCCATCCAGGGGAAAACGTTTCCAGTGCTGTGCAGATGCACACAGAACAGGGTGTTAACCTATTGCTGGGCACACTCACTCACACACACTTTTGAGCCCTGGCCAGAAACACATAGGACATCTCCAAAGCCTTCCTGTTACAGCAATGCTTTAATACTTTTATATTCCTTTTTTTGGAATATCAAAATTGTTTCCTTGGACATAATGTGGAGTATGAACGTTATTAAATGACTATATATTTGGGCATTAAAAATGTCCTAACCCTAAATTGCTGTACCATTAGATGTTTATTGGTTAAGTAACACAAATTCAGAAAGTGAAGAAATAAGAAAATGCACTTCTGATACTTGTGCCAGCTTAAACGTTAAAAGGTGGAATCACTTACATAATCTATATAATAATTTATACATATTCTTACAATTAATATATAAATGTAATTTTTGCTATGCAATCATTTTCAAATATACTTTTATTTGAAAATTATGTTTTGAAAATATCTTAACAAACTAAGTTTATTTACTATCTGTGGGTGATGTCTTGAGTTGAAAGCAACCAGACCATATTAGATTCTACCCTTACACATTCAACTATACGTGATTGGTCCTTTTATAGAATTTTTCAGCTCCAGCAATTTTTAAACTTTACATTTCTTTTCTTATGTATTTGACAGTAACAGTGATTTACATTGGGTATGTTTTGTACAGTTTATTTATCTCTGCATTGCATTCTGCAGTGATTTCTGGCTACAGCCTGTGGCTTTATTGCTAGCAATTTTTCTAAACCACAGAATAAATATTTGAACAGTGAACTGTACAATGTAAATTGTTCAACCATAACAAAGGCGCACATGCTATTGAAAGATACAGATTGCTGTCTGCAGGAGCATAAAACTAAAAATGCAGATGTTTTGCTTGCAGATGTTTTGTTCCACACCTCTGTGTGCGTGTGTGTACCTGGGAAACTAATGTGCAGAAGTTGTAAATGTAATGGTATGCTGTATTGTGTGTGAAACTTTCTCATGCAGAATACACTAAAATGAAGAGACAAGCTCTATATCCGAGCCGAGATGCGAGATGCACCTTAGCTGTAAACACTTCTAAGCATGCGATGCTAAGCTTAATTTTTACACTAACTTGACTAAACCTACATTTTTTATGAGTTACCATGTGCATGCTTAATCCTCCAACCCCGCGCTGTGAAATCAGACAGAATTAATCCATTACTGAAGTAATGAGCATATACAGTAATACCTATTGCAGTGTTTGTTCCAGAGACCCTATGATTTAGCTGTGTTATTTTATTGTTTATATGTTTGAGGCTTTAAAAACTCATCCCAGTTTAATATAAACACTTCATGTGCTATTAAACACTTTTAAAACTACATAAATTTATTTACATATACATATAGAGCACAAAATTCTGCAATTGTATCTCCAGTTCAGCCAGCAATAGACAATTTCACAAATAGACTCTCTTTTGACTCCGTGTTTTCCACCACACTTGGTTTTATTCACAACATGTCGAACAGAAGCACTGTCTCATGGTGAGTCTGTTAAAACTCTGATGAACTTGGTGTCCAAATGATACTAAAGCATTATAGCAATAAAAGTTATAATTAATCGATACAATGCAGTGAGGCTGAGAAAAGTAATGATTATACAACATGTATGTTTCATATGCTGAAGCCCTGGATTTAAGCATTTAATAAAAGTGCAAAACAAAATCTGATGCTCCAAAACCCCGAACACCCCCCCTCCCCCCCGCTGTACCATACTGAACCGTAAGGTACCGTACCGACTTTTGTGAATTCTGTCTCAAAATTATATAAAAGCATGCCGAGCTAAGAGAGACAATTCCTTAACACTTTTTTTTAAGATATGTTGCTTGACTTTAGTGACCTGCTGCAGGTAAGTGGTCCCTGTCTGGTTTACTTTTGATCCTTAATTTTGTTATTTATATATCATTCTACATACTCTGGGCATAATTCAATTTCATTTGTCTGTTTTTTTTTCTGACCACTGTTGAAGTAAGCCTGTATTTTGCTTAACATTAACAATAAAAACTATTGTGCTTCAGTTGTTTAAGCACATAAGTTCCATTGCTGTTGAATTATAATCAGTGTGACTGTGATTTTTATCTTTTGCCTGGTACACCAAAAGTACCATTAACTGTTAATAATAATGAGCATTAGCATGAAAAGATGTCTTTTATCTCTTTTATTTTTGCTATAATTTTAAGCACAATTCATTGTGTATAGAATGTCTCATACACAACCAATATAGTTTTAATAAATTAGATTAGTATAATGTAATAGTTAATAATAACAGTATTCATTAATAATTAATGATTTCCTTCTCCATTTTTCTGTCAGGTAAAAGGTAAAACCAAGTAAATTAATTCCTGCAAAACAAGAATTGTTCACCAAAATTTATAGCAGCTTTTACTGAAAGTGTAATTAACATGGTCTTAACGCTCCTGAAATTGGCAGTTCAAAAGAAGTTTGCATGCTTATGCTTATATATATTTATTTTCACTGTTTTTGATGCTGCTATAGAAATGCCCCTCTAGGGTAATGAAAGTTTCTTATATTATGTTGTAATAATTATATTACTAAAAATGGTACTCAGCTTCACCCTATGGCATAGTTTAATGGAAAGTCCCACTGCTTTTATACTGTATATTTGGTCTGAGCTCTTCCATGACATTGAAGGAGAACATAAAACATTTATTTCATTGTATGTCAAAAGCTAAAAGTTGTTGTACGTACATGTGTGTGCATACCAGCACACTTGTTCTATTTCAAGAGTGCAGTTACGTTGATAAAGTATCAGATCAGTGCAGTTTTAATATGAGTAATTAGGCAGGATATTGATCCTGATTTTTGTGTGTGTGTGAGGGCATTTTTATTTCTTCAGACGCGCAGCTGGTGTGAATGCTTTTTACACCACCAGCTGTCCTAGCCCCTCTCCCCCCCCCTCTCTCTCTGTACATCTTACTTTGAATCTTGAAAGCGAAAGAGAAAAACCAAAGAACAGTCAAGTAAATTACTGTATGTACAACAATATTACAACAATAGAAAAAAGCAAAAAAGAAAAAATAATAACATAATGACATCATAATTCTCTGTCCTTTGGCTGCTCTTTCTCTCTCTCTCTGTTTTTGTCCTTTAGTCACTCTCTGTCTGTCTCTTTCTCCTTTTGTCGCGCTCTCTCTCTCTGATACACAGACACACATTCACACTAATGTATTATGTCTGAGACAGAACTACACCTATAAATTTGTTCCTTTTCTTATGTGGAACCTAACACTGCAATGACTGCTCACCATTATAAGGGTCATGACCTGTAACTCCTCCTAAATGAGTTTTTTTTAAGCATCCAGATGGATGGGTGTGCAAGTGTTCTAAGTCTGTGCAAAATGAGGTCATGCAAGTATTGTTATAAAGAAAAGAGTTTAAAGCATTTATGTAGTGTAATGTTCATGCGTTGGGGAACCTAGATTTGTCTGTGATTGTTTTGCATACATTTGACCTAAAAATATAAGTAGGAAAAAAAACCTGGATACATCAGTGACTGTAATAACCACTGTGTGTAAATTTTCAATAATGTAATATTTACTGCCAATCATTCCAGTTGAGGCAGTCGTCTGACTTTGCCCATCAGGATGGCCTGAAAGGATGGCCTCGCTGAACTTGAATTACTTTTTCCAATTGTCGAATATGGATACCTAATCATTACACTGTTGATGCTGCCCAGCCACTCACCCACAGGAGGATGACTGCCCCACTGAGCCTTGGTCCTCTCACAGTTTCTTCCTCGTCACTGTTCCCTTGGCTTGCTCTTTTGGGGTTTAGGCTTGGAATACTGTAAAGCTGTTGTGAAATTATTGTGAGACCAAAACAGAGCCCTGGTTTAAATACCTGTAGTAATTCTGTGGATGGACTTGAAGATACTTGAATATACAATTCTGTAATGGAATATATTAGAAGTTTAGACATCTCAATAATCAGTAAAAAACGGAAACCTGTAATTTGCTAATTTAGTCGAACCTTTATTTTACAAACAAAATAACAAAAAGGTATTAATGTATTAATGCTGGGTCAAATCAGCAATGCTGCCCCTCCCCCCATATGATTGTATCAGTCTAGATGGTCTTGTATGTTTACATGAAATCTCACATTTATTTTTGTTAAAAGAAGCAGACATTTTCACTGTCTTGGTAAATTTCAAATAACTTTGAGCACAGAGAACTTGTTGGCATTTCAAAGTGAAAATTGAAGTATTGTTTTTCTTTTGAAGTATTGTTTGCATAATGCAATTTTAGGTTAAGTGACTGACATTTTTGAAGTACTCCTAAACCCCTGTGGCTTTGACCATCATTGTAGTGTTGCAGCTTCTCTGCCTGAAGACTTTTCATACCATTTTTTAAAATTATACTTATATATATATATATATATATATATATATATATATATATATATATATATATATATATATATATATATATATATATATATTTTTTTTTTTTTAAAGAGAAATAATACAAGCCAAAGAAGAGACCTAATCCTGAAGAATCGCTGGTTTATACAAATAAAATGGGATTTCATATTCCGCATGTACTAACTCGATGGTTGGGATCAGAGTATAGAGTCCATGATGATACAGCATCCACCTGAAACAAATTTGGTGGACTTTAAACCCCAAACCTTTAGATTGATAGCCCCACCCACTAACCACTGAGCTACCACATCCTTGTGACAAATGATCAGCTAACAATGTAATAAAGGTAAAGAATTAATGGAAAATATCAGGACTGAAACAGATCTTAAGTGTTTGAATGAGAAATGGTTAAGTTAACATTGAGTTTCCTGTTTTTAATAAAAAGTTAAAAGTAAATTATTTCAGTAAATCTGAGCACAATGTGAAACATTATTGAGATCTCTACTGAAACTCAGGAGACACATGTCAGATTACCGAGTCTTTATCTTAGGAAACACATTTGAGCAGCAGTAGACTTATTCTAAAATCTCCCTTATCTTTTCATTTGATTTCATTGTTATCTAGGAAAATGACACATACATAATAAATGAGGTCTCCTTTTAATTATTTTTTTTGAGTGTTCATTATTAAGTATAGCACATCTTATTAAACACAACCTGCAAAGATTAATACTTTTCAAAGGTTTTCTGTTTTGCTGACCTCAAATGTTTGAACTGATAAATATAAAACCTTTTAAAACAGTGTTTTACCACTGTGTAGATAGGCTCAATTAAAAAAAATCTAGCAAAAAGGTTTTCCTTCTCTTTTTGTATGTTTAAGTAAACAAACATTTTTAGATTTGGTTGCATTTTTCTGGCAAGTTTTAATTTCAGTCTGTTAGAGAGACAAATGTGACCATTATGAAGTTAATGTTTTTCTAAAGATGTGCTCTTTTAAATAAAATGGTGCACTAACTTGCACAACTAAATACAAAAACCACCAAGCTTATTCTGTTTTTGATCCTCTGATTCCACCGATTTTACATACTTAGTACATACTTTACTAATACATCTGGGATCTCATTTTTTCTTACATTTTGGAGTTTTTTGGCTATAAAGCGACTAAGTAAGCGACACTTGTTTTTTTTTTTTTTTTTTTTCTTCTTTAGGTGAATGTGTATGTGCTCGGTAGAACATTCCTGGTGTTGGCTAGAGAGCTCTGCATTAATGCTTCAGCTATAGGTAAGAAATTTGTCATTCTTTCATTGCTGTGTATGTGATTTTAAAGGAGCATGATGCGACTTGTCGGTTGGCTTTGTGGATTTTACTACTAGCAAATTTAAAATGCAAATATTGCATGGTGTGAATTGGATTATATTTTAGTGTAAAGAGTAATCAGATTTATTTAATTCTGCACATTTATCAAGTTACACATCTTCACATCTAAAAGATTTCAACATAGTAAAATAGGCAACTGGTAAAAGATACAATGGATTGCCATCGCTGACATTGTTTTCTTGAACAGCTAATAGTGCTGATTCGAACCTGGCTCTCCCCTTGCACTACTTTCTTGGTTAATAAAGGCAAACTATATTTAATCAAATGTTCAAAAGGAGAAGTGTATCTGTAGTTTCACTGCTCGGTTTTTGTCCTGGTGCCGTAGAGGTGTGGAATAGGAAATTTTGCTGGCTTTTTGTAGTATCTCATTTTGGATGTAGTACACCATGATGACGAGGGTGCGGTGCTTTGCTCCAGCCTTAAGTCTTGGACGTGAAATGCAGTGATCTCCCTTCCATGTCCTCACATTTGTCCATTAACACACTTATTTGGGGGTTTTGGATACTAACCATAGAATTGATTTCTTTGAAACTTGCTGCTATGGTCTGAACATGCGTGTTCTGTTCCTAGCGTCCTATATTTTAGAGATTTGAGCTTCCTCTGTGTATCTGTAGTTTAAGGAAAATGCATCTGTTTTTTTGTTGCCACATTGGGAAAATCAGCATATTTAGTTTTACACAGGATGCCCTTCCTGACAAAACTCTTCTGTTACCAGGGCTTGAGACGGGCACTGTGAGTGCACTGATGTGTACAGCCCCATTGGCTAGGAGTGTAATACATCTTTAGGGTGTGGTAGCTCATTGGTTTGAGTGTTGGGCTATCAATCTGAAGGTTGTGGGTCCACTGAATCAATCTGAAGGTTAAAATCCTAGGTCCACTGAAGTTATCAATGTGGGTTCTTAAATAAAACCCTTAACCCTTTTTGCTCCAGGGTGCTGTACCAACTCTGTGTTTTGACCAATTTGGAATATTTGTAAGTTGTTTTGGATAAAAGTGTCTGCTGAATGAATGTCACATAAATGTAATCTTATTTTTGACTTGAATTGATTTCTTAGTAAGATAAATAATGTAGTTTGTAGAAACTTTTCTTATTTTAAGAAATCTTAAAGAGAAATTTACTTACTGTATTGTTAATATAATTTTACTCGTGTATGTTTTTTTTTTTTTTTTTTTTTTTTTTTTACTCTTGATTAATTTGACAGATTTTTTGCAGTCATCCTGAATCTGAGATCTTTTTGCCTGTAAAATACCTTAAATGACCATACCATCCTAATTGGTGAACTAATAATGATGATGATAGTTCTAGATGACCATTCCATAAGAACCACATACTGTAATAATTCAGACTTTGCTAAAGTTCTTTTTATTTAATTAATATAATGAATTGCAAATCACGATCACCATCAAGCCGTCCGCAAATAAATAAGAAAATAATGATAATGACACATTTAACAGCTGCCTGGTTCAAGTGCAGCAAAGGACACAGGTAGAACATCTGCACTCAGATTTGAAATGTAAATAAGCTTAAAATAAATAAGAATGTGAAGCTCAAATAAATAACACTGAAGAGCTTGCATTTCAATGTGTGGATTTACAGGATGGATCTAAAAATTCCTCAGACTTCTTAATTCCCAGTGCTCTAGTGTGTAAGGTTACCCTGATGAAAAATGCAGGTGAATTTCTGATTTCTTTCTTAATTCCCATTTGCGCCTTACCCTACATTTAAATCAGCACAACTCATGGCAGGGCGGGTTCTAGTAACTCTGATTTTGACAGCTGAGCCACCGTTGCGAATAAACATGGCATGTAAGTTATTCAGAAGTGTCCCAGATTTGGGGATGTCTTCTGACCCATTTTAATCAACATAGCTGTTCTTCACATCTCTGGGTAACGAATGACCATCTGATATTATGCTACAGTTAGTTAACTTATCTATTATATAATAAGGTGCTGCTTGGAGTGTATGATACAAATATTTGTCCAGGTGCATATACAGAGACTTCTGAATCAGTGGCGTGTACAGTCTGAAACCTGCTCTGGGTCACACTTATAAATTCTGTTAAAAATGCCCCCTAACTGTAAGCATCAGTCAAATAAATCACAGTTGTAAAAAAACTCAAATCGTCATTGTCCATAAGTAATAAACCAGTCCACTTCTTCCTCCTTCACGCCTCTTGAACATCACTGGGTTCTGGTCACACCACTGTCCTTTAAGCGAAGGAAATCCTTAAGTGTAAAATACGAGTTCAGGAATTTGACCTGCCTCAACTCCTGTCCCGTTTGTGCTGTCTGATGAGCTTTGGAAATGGAAGGTGATTGTTCCACAGTGAACCTCACTCATACCCTCCTGTCCAAAGTAGCTAAGCTCGTTTCCATCCAGCACGGCGCTGACCGTGTACAGAACATTTGGCTGCAGCTGCACCGGCTGCACGAAAAACAAAGCTACGGCTGAGCTCGAACCGTCCGAGATGAACTCTGTGAGTCTGTGTGCAAGCACCTCCTCCTGTTTCTTCAGCTTGATCTGTACAGCATACTTGGCTTCTCGCTTGCTGGATCCATAAAGTCCAAGTCCTGCCAGAAAAATACGTTGGTCGGCTGCAAATTTAATGCTGTCACAGCGTCCCTGGTACCGCCACTGATTGCTCCGGTATGCTGCGGATCGGAATCTGGAACATCTCTGGGGTTTGATGCCTGTTCTGGGACATACAGGGAATGCAAGACTTGGTTTCTCAGCGGCTGTGAACCAAAGGAAAATATCGCGCGTCTCTTGAGGGGTCAGGAAGTCGTATTGCGCCACGCCGTTGGCAAACTCTTCCAGCGTCATGGCGGGAAAGCGTAAGAGGTGCAGCACTTTTTCCAGAGCTGCGCGCTTGTTTGAGGCAGTGATGCTTGTGTTGCGCCGCCGGCACTCAGCCTCAGCCCATGTCAGGGCTGCCTGCAGCACCACGGATTCCTTGGCATTGAGGGAATCTCTTCGAAGGACGCTTTCTAACGCCCCCGGGTCGAGGAGGAGGAATCCGTCGGAGAGCAGTGCTTGTTCGGCTTGGGCGTCGATGACCCTCCAGCAACTTTGTGCTAACTCGGGTTCATCCAAAGCATCACTGTGAGACAGAAGCGCAAAGGCGTTTGCCACCTCTAGTTGCGATTCGAGAAAGCTCACACATGCACTAACCAGTGTTAAAACGAGGTACTTTTTAGCTGCATACAGACACCCTACAGCTGTTTCTGGATACAATTCAACTTCATCACTGTACAGGTACCTGCAGAGACAAAAAACATCAGTCAAATGGCAAAAAACTACACTAAATAAACAATTTTTTTTTTGTTATTTAGTAAAAACAGGTATTTTAAAAATTAATCAACAAGATTAATGATTTTGGCTTTACAACAAGTCTTTATGAAGCTTCCTGTCTACATGTGCACAGTTAAGCTCTGAACGATCATAAAACATGAAGATTTCTTCTTTAAGCTATTGTCACATTTGTTAAGGCATTAAATGGCCCTATATGCTGTAACTTTACTCTTTACTAAGTAAATCTAATGGGACTTAATCAGGCAGCTTGCAACTGTGTAGAAATAAGAAACTTGAGTTGAATTATGAATAATAATCATGTATTATAGTTTGCACTTTTTATTCACGTTTGGTATGCATATGATCATCTGGTAAAGGTGATTATTTATAAAGAATGTATACAAAGCGAAGATAATATGGTATAGTACAATTATGAAACAACCACTTATTAGCATAAATACTATTATTTTCTGTTATTTGGTAATGGGATGTGGAGGGCTTTATTAATATTCAGGTCCTACAACTGTCAACTGTGACCCGCCATTTGAAAGAGTAAGCAGACTTATGAAAAGAACAATGATTTAAAAACACTTGATTTGTTTGAAAATATTTTGCATTATTTAGTCTGCCATTTTATAGGTTTATGTAAATTCTTAACAATAAATGTTTAAAATAGACAGAACTAGCAGTATGCTAATTAAGATAAAAATATATATTTTAATCAATATTTCAATCAATTAAAACAATAATCAACCAAAGTAAAATTCAGTATTCTGATATGGTAAATAAAACCATAATTTTATATATTTCTGTATTTAACCTATTGCTCCTTTAAGTTTTCAAACAAGTCTGTTATCTGCTTCCTCTCTCAAGAAAACTCTTGCAAAAGAGATTTGTTCAGGGTTCTATTTACCTTATTATTAGGGCTATTTAGGTGCTGCTTTGTAAAACCATTTAATTTAAAGAAGGGCTACTTTTCTGAATACTGTGTATACATGTTTTTACCAGATGCATAAGGTTCGGCACCTTGTTGCACCTGGTGGACAAAAACAGTCTGATTCATTGCACACTGTTTGTCTGCTTTACTCTGTTCTCTGATAGTGTTTCAAACTCCAGTAAGCACTGCTGTTGTCAGGGTTGGGAGTGCTAGGCCACTCCCCCCTGTTTTCTAAGTTCGGGTTTGACTGTTCAGGGTTCCCATAGGTAGGGCCCATCCGCGTGGCTTGGGATTGGGTCCTACCTAATCACGTGTGGCCTGCTGACTACACTTAAAGAGCGCATGCTCCCTGAGTCAGCATATTCGTCAATACGTGTGTGTTGTTTGGTTGCGTTTATACTATTGGTTCATTTATTTTGAATTTTGGTTGTCCCGGCACGTTACACCCGTTCTCTGGGTTTACGTTATCGCGTTTTGGATTAAACTGCTCCTTGCTGTTTACCTGGTCGCCTGGCTCACTCTTTTTGCAACGCCTTGCGTAACACCGCGGCGCCTCCGTTGGACGGACGACGCGTATTTGACAGCTGTGTTTCAGATCAAAATTTCATTTCACATAGTTACTTAGCTGGATTTCATTACTTCCAATATTAGTTCCAATATCAAGTACATTTAGCTGAGTGTGCAAGAAAGTTTGTGCAGAATATTTGATTTTCAGAGAGCAGATGAGACTCTGGTTTGAAGGAGGCTAAAAAGAAAAGTTTGAAGCCTCTACACAGGAGAAGTTTTTACAGAACAAACTTTCTGCCTGGTTTGGGAAGTTGTTTCTGTTGTTGTTTGTAAAGAAAGCTTTGAAAGTGGCAACAGAAAACATCTTTAAATATCTCCTAGAGAAGTACACTGATATTGCATTTATTCTCCATATGTTTCCTACTTTCTCTTTTTTTTATATTTAACTTGAAGGCAAAAATGTAAATAACTACTATGCCTCCATGCACATGTATGTTTCCTAAATATTAGTTGATAGGCTGCACCTAATGATTACTTGTCTATTGATTATATAAACTATCTATAGATTATTTTTTTCGATTAGTTAATTAATATAAAACTATTACTATAATCTGTTTTTGGAATTTTATTTAAAATAACATCCAAAATAAGAACATTTAATGTTGAAACATTTTCTTTAATCAAACACAGTTCTCTTAAGGGCACTGTTAAAACATAAAAATGCTTTAGCATGAACAGTTTTATCAAAGATCAAATCTCAGCCACAATACTGAAATGTCTAAATGTTTTTACTGAAATGTTTTTTTTTTCTTTTTTTCCAAATTGAATAAATTAAATCACCGGGTAACGAGTAGGTTCTTGGTGGAAAGAAACCTGCACTGACTCTACTTTGAGGTGCACATGACATTTTATGAACTATATATGATGACAATATATTTTTTGTTGGTTATATATTTTTTGTTGAATATATAGAAGCGCGGACATTCAAATTGATCTGAATGCGATATGAAAACACTTTGCGGTATTAAGCTGCATGTATTTACACAGGACGATGAAGAAACGGTTAGTAACGCACTACTAATAATTGAAACACATTGAATGTGTTAAGTCTTAAAATAATATGCTAAGATAAGAAAAGAAAAAAAACTAAACCAACCCAACATCGCATAAACATCCCGGCGTGGATGTTTAACAGCGCGGATTTAAACGAAAAAAAAAATCTCCACTTTGCAAATCTGACAGAGCACCACGCTGTTGTGTTTCTGTGTAAAGTGCTCCCATACTTTAGATGTATCTTTTCAGCAGGCACTGCAATTTTGTTAAAGCTTCAATGCAAATTCTGCATATCAATGTATTTCCAGAACTGATTACGTTGATGCGTTGCCCCAGCCTTATTAGCTAATAAGCTATAATTTGTGATGCTTTCTGTTTATTAACTGGTTTTGTCATGGATATCTGAATTAGTTCTTGCTTCAGTTTAGTGTCATGTCACATCAGCTTTGTTTATTCCATCATGAGTCTCCCTTGTCAATTATATATACTCGTTTGTCCTGATCTATTCCATCTGAGCATCATATGAGTTACGTCATGTTTAAGTGTGTATGTTTTTGTTCCTCAAAGTCTCTGCATTAAAACAACCCTGTAATCCTGCACCTCTGGACTTTCATTTAGCACCTGAAAGACAGTCTGTTCTTGACATTAAATCTATTTTAAATAAGTAATATGACCATCAAAAAATTTTTTCTGCATTAGAGCACCCTGTGTCTGGAGCACTGTGTGGTCACATGCTGCCACATTGGAATCAACTCCGGACCTTTTTTCATTTCATAAGAAATAACCAGAAAACAGGTCAAAAATGGCAGAGATTCTTCAAGATGCTAATGCAATGCATTAGTTAAGCCTAACAAATTTAACTTTACTCCACAAATTGTACGCTTGGGGTCATTGTCATGTTGGGGCCATGTTATCTTGAGAAGCAACACATGTACAAATGTCCTAACATTGGACATGTTTACATTTACCTACCTTTAAACCCCATTTTAATAAGATGTTTACCTGTCGATTGTGAAATTGTGGGTATAATTGAAACTCTTAAAGAAGGTGATGCAATGCTTCTGTTAATTCTCATGAGTTGAAGTTAAATATCTAATCATCACATGTATAAAGCTTTGGGTTTTTTAATCCATTGTGTTAAAACAAAGTTAAGAAATGTGTAACCATCCAAATATTTGTGAAGTGTAGGGTATTCTATCTGAACCTTTGTTGAAGTGAATGTTTAAGTGGTGATGTATTGCTGCTTCATATGGTGTTCACATTTTTCCCTTTGTGCTGTGTGCATTATGTGTTTGCGGACATTAAGATGACGATTATAGAATTAGGATGTGGTTTCTATTCTCCAAAATGGTAGGTTTAATGTTGGAAGCTAAATCGTTTAAAGATGAGAGAATCTGAATTTTCCTTTCATTGCTACCATTTTAACTAATCATTCCTTCCAATTTTAAGAGAAATCGCACATCAGTTCAGCTTAATAACAGAGAAATCTAAGAGTAGATTTACTGAGGCTTTGCTTCTCGTGCCTCAGTTGTGGTTGGCAAGTCGGATAACCCTGTTATTTTTACCAGTACTGATTAGGGAGGCTTACTTGAGCAAAGTTAAAAAAGCAGCTGGTTCCACATCTGGTATCTGGATCTCGGAGTCTCCATCAGCCAGTTCGCCGTAAAACATGGCACTGAATACAGAGCTTCCGACTGCCAGCACGTACTGAAAGAGATGAGGAGAGGAATGAAGGAAAATGAATGAACAAAAAACAACTAGACGTGTTAACTCATTTACAATTTGCTTGTGCTTCTTAAAAAAATATTATAATTAGACATGCAGCCTTATAATTAATTAAAAAAAACAATTGCTATAACATAATGGTAATGTTTGTCTTCTTGTAAATCTTTTTTCAAATTAAAGGAAGGAAGTTTTTGAATAGCTTTTGAGTATGCATCTCGTTAAAAAAAGTAATAATGCAATAAGAGTTAAATACTGTAAATTGTTTCATTCGATTTCTAGTTTTTTAATAACTGACTATTAAATATTCATTCATGCTAGGGCTGCAACTAACGATTATTTTGATAATCGATTAATCGGTCGATTTATTTTTTTGGATTAATCAATGAATTGGATTAAAAAAATTTCAATAAATGGCTATTAAATAGGTCAATAAATGTCTGGTTTTATTTACAGTATGAGTTTAAGGAATGTAAGTTATTTATTTACAGTGCTTTTTACAACAGTACATTGTCACAAAGCAGCTTTACAGAATGAAAAGCCTTTAAGCCCCTGTTACGTGCAAGCACGTATTAGGATTGTGACGGTTCGCTATGGGGAGGAGTCGGGACTGCCGGGACCCGCCTTTCCCCGGAAGAGTAAGAATCACGACTTCACTAATAAAAGGGAAGCGGACACAGCGTCTGGACGGGGGGGGGACGAAGAGGTGTTTGTGTGTTTTGACTTATGTAAAGGTCGGGCTACCCGCCCCTCTTTTTCCTGCTTTGCATGAACACAAACTTTTGGTGTGTT
>JAFMOD010000378.1:2669699-2710003 GCA_019802435.1 Corydoras maculifer
TGTGTGGCTCAATGTTAAATGTTGTATAGTTGGATTGTTTCACTGTGCCTACACTATTAAATGTTTGTAAATACACCGGAGCTATTGACTTGTCTAGCGTGATTCTTTGGAGCCGAGTTACTCCATCTAGTTGATAGGTTCCCCCCCTCTTGAACACGTGCACATGGGACAGCGGCCAGTTACTGCCCTCTCACGAAGGTTCGGGGGCGGGTGGTAACAGCCCCCAAAGAGCAAGCCGAAGCGACAGTGGCAAGAAAAAACTCCCTGTTAAGTAGCCCAAAGAGCAATTCAACACAAATCTCATACACACACTGACACAATATCCAGCATTGTGCGTAAAAAAAAATACTAAATTACACAAATTTGAGTAGCTCTAATGTTACCTCATCCCCTTCTAAATACAATTCACCCTACCTCACTCCCATAGAGTGCAGTGTCTTTACTCATACTTTGTCAGAAAATTAAAGCTTGATCATTAATTACCATCATTTTGTACAAGTCATTATCCAGAACAACTAAAAACAGCATAAAGCGTGCTCTGCTGGTTCTTATAGTGTGAGTGCACCGTTAAGTTGATTTACTTCAAAACGGAAGAAACTGGGAATATTGTAGTAATTTACTCTGCTGTTGAACTCCTTCATCCTCATCGGTGACTCCAACATGTTTAGTTTCGGGTGGGGTATCATCACCGTGGTGCTCCATGCAGGTCAAATCTTCAAATTTTCTCAAATCTTCAAATTTTCGCAAAGTTTGCATGTTTCCACATTATTAAATTTTGTGGGAAGCATGAAGTGCTCCCACACTTATGATAATTTAAGCCGAAGCTTTTTTTTTTCTGCGTCGGTCATGTTTCATTTGTAGAGTTTATTAAACTTTGTTAAACTTGATTCGCAGATTCCACCTCCGATCCACCTTGTTCTGTTCAACCATCTTTTTTTTCCTGCAGGTGACGAGCGGTTACGACATTGCGAGTCTCGTAAATCGTTACGGATCTGCATGTTTGATTTGGCATAGTTTATACACTAGATACCCTTCCTAAATTAACCCTCCACATTTATTTGTGCTTGAGACCGACAACAAGAGAACACTGATGGGTTTCACTATCCACAGATAATAATTTTATGAAAAGTTTCAAGGAAAGCTGAGTGTGTTGCTGACGTTATTTTGGAGTGACATCTACACCTGCCAGAAAACGTCAGGTCTGTTTGACTAGGGCAAAGCCTGGCCTCATTCTGTACAAGTTCCAAAAGCATGGTTTCAAAGGGATAGACTGTATGTGTGCTAGACTGCCTGCCTGCCTGCAGTCCAGATCTGGCTCCTATTCTATGTATGGAAGAGGAAAATCGAACTGTAACTTCAGACTGATGAACAGCATATGTCTTAAAGCAGAAATAGACAAAAGGTTAAGCTCTAGTACTGCCACAGCATTGGTACATTTAAAAATACAATTTAAAAAGTACAATCAAATCTAAAGGTGATGTGACTCATTGGTAATCATGTCATTGTTTCAGCTTTCAATGTGTGGCAGGCATGAATGTCTACGTTTGTTTATATTTAAAGAATTAAGTTTTTTCCTTAAAATAACCTTTTTGTCTGTTAATTAAAAGTTCAGGTAAATGAACAAATGACTGATTTCAGTTTTAATAGAATTTTCGGAACGTGTTCCAGCCTTTCTGGATATGGGGTTTGTAAGGAAAAAAATGGATGTAATTGCAAAACAAATGTCTGGATAATTACTTATACACTTTGAAGCCAAGGTCATGATTTTAATATGACTGCATGTTCATCGTAATTTCTTATAGGTCTTTGGCATTATAAATGTATGATAAATGTATGATAAACCAAATCTGTTGGTAATATGATCACAATAGATTCTTGTACTTATGCAAACACACCTTATGTGCTGGAACTTTTTTGACTGCTCCTGGGGGACCGACAACGAAATGCACATCTGCCATATGTTCATTATTGAACATCACAGCATTCCTAAATAGCACCAAAAAAAGTCAGATCACAGTAAAAACGAAATACTGATTAATCACATGGACTCATTTCGATCTTATACCTGTAGCTATTTTATTTATTCTTTTTCAGTAGGCTTGTAATAAAAGTACTGAAAGTATGGTAAACAACCCAATAAAACAGTTTACTGAACCACATTGTAAAAGCTGTATTGTGGAAAAGCTTATGAGTTTTCATACTGAATCATTTTAATAACAGTCACAACAGCAGGCTGCAAACAAACTATCTCGCTGCTACAAACATGAAAAACAAAGAAAAACACCCATGATGATTGGTTATTATTGAAGTGATGTGTAATACTGGTGTGATAAACTGGGGTTCTGTTAGCTGTCGTCTGGTAATAAATAGTTAAAAGATTTTCTTTATACAGATCGTAATGATGAACATGATTAAATTTATACTGTATAATTTAATGACTGCACTATTTCTCCTGCACATTAATTTTAAGTTAGTGCACATGCATATCTAATTGTCTTTTGCAATAAGTATTTCATATCTGCACTACTTTTTTGCTGTAAAATCTGTTGGCTTTTATAGTGTCTATATAGTAGTCTTTCTTTTGTATTATGTCATGTACATAATTGTGAATTTTATTTTGTATATACTGATTTCTGTTTCTATTATATATTTTTTTCTTTTTAATTAATTATCTTAATACATATAGTAGATATTTTATTTCCCAATACCTGTCAATGGCAATAGTTTGCTGCTAAGAATGTGAATTTTGCCATTGTGGGACCAATGAAGGCATAACTTGTCTTGTGCTTTTGCATACATCAGCATCAAAATCAGATTTATTTTGCCAAGTATGTTCGACACACAAGGAATTATTCAGAATGATGGTGTCTCTCTATCATTACAGAACAATTTAAATTAACTGTTTACAATGTACAAATTACAATGTACTGTACAACGTGTGTATGTATAATATAAAATGTATATAATAAGGTGTGCTTATATCATTATAAAAACAGTGTACTGTAGTGCAAAGCAATAAGAGTTGAACATAGACATTGATTTTTGTTTGTACAGTTCTGCTGTACATGCACTTTATGTTGTATTCTGTAGATTGTTTCATGTAGCACCTTGCTCCTGTAGGAACGCTGTGTACTGTACAGTACTGTATATTGTCAAAATGACAATTTGAAAAATATTTCACACTTGCTAATGTTTTGTTTTCATGTAATTACTAGCTTGCATTAAATATATCATTCCGAATATCTTTAAAAACTTGGTCATAAACTCAAACTAACAATGTATTGGTTTGGTTTCAAATACAATAGTTATGACTGTAATAATGCTTTCTGGTGAATGTATTGGTACCTATCCCGTAAGGAGGAGGTTCTGGTGTTTGGGTGCCGGTGTGGGAGGGATTCTCCTGCCCGCTTCTCCTCTCCGCCGCTCGGCGCGGTGCTCGCTCTCAGTCCCGCGGGGTTTCGGCTCTGCTCGTCCGGTAGGCTTGGTGTATTGAGCCCGCTTGTTTCGCGCACATCCTGCTCTTGGTCCGTTATGGGTTTCAGGATCCTCTGCGACGCGGTTGCGCTACTAAGGCATGTCGGCAGTTTACCGGAGGCTTTCGCCGCCTTTTTGGACTTTTTGAACGCCGCGGGCAGCAAGAGGAGGAAAGCGAGACCCTTCATGATCCGGCCATGGTGTCCGCACTGCTCCTCCGCCAAATTCCACTTATCACTGCCCTCAGCTTCTAGTCGCAGCGTCCTGTTTCCCAGTTTTTGGTTCTTCATCGTATTAGCATCCTTTAGGTCGTCATTCTGCCGCACAGCTCCACCTCGCCGCGGTATATTATTCCTTCTAATCACTTAAATCGTAAACAAACCTTCTTCATTGCGGAACGTTACCACTTTATCCGCGGAGCCCGCGACTCGAGCTTACTCAGCGAACTGCCCGAGTTTGTCCTCCTGTAACTCCGCCCATTGTTTATTTTTCAACCAATGAAAGTAATTAAGAGGTACCGCGTTATTCTGGTCCAGTTTTATTTGTAAAAGGACTATTACAAAGAAAACGCACGTAAAAATGTTTCTTTATTCGTTTATTTTTCTATAACATTTTTAAAAATTAGTATCCCAAGTAGGCGGCACGGTGGCTTAGTGGTTAGCACGTTCGCCTCTCAGCGCTAGGGATTCCCGGTTCGAATCCCCATCTGGGTGGAGTTTCCATGTTCTCCCCGTGTCTGCGTGGGTTTCCTCCGGGTTCTCCGGTTTCCTCCCACAGTCCAAAAACATGGATCAAGTTGATTGAATTCTCAAAAATTGCCCCGTTTAGAGTGTGTGTGAGTGAGTGTGTGCCCAGCGATGGATTGGCGCCCTGTCCTGGGTCTATCTGCCCAGCGCCCGAGACGTTCTCCCCTGGATGGGCATGGGGAACCCCACCGCGACCCTAATAGAGGATAAGCGGAAGATAATGAATGAATGAATGAGTATCCCAAGTATTTTTACACGTCATTTCATCAATCCATTTGTCATCTTCCACTTGATCCTCTACTAGGGTCGTAGGGAAGGTTCCCAATGGGGGAACGTTTCGGGCACTGGGCAGAAACACCCAGGGCATTGGTGCCACTCTATCGCTGGGCACACACATATATGGGGGTAATTTGGAGTATTCAATTTACCTTGATCCATGTTTTCGGACTGTGGGAGAAAACCGGAGAGCCCGGAGGAAACTCATGTGAACACGGGGGAAACATGGAAACTCCCCCCAGATTGGGATTTGAACCGGGAATCCCTAACGCTGAGAGGTGAACATGCGAACCACTAAGCCTATGTGCCGCCCTTACATGACTTTTATAACTCGTAATAATAATAATAAATGTGTCCCACTTGGTGTGTTCTTTAACTGCTCTTTCCACAATATAAGTACAGTGTGCCTAATAGAGCAAATACTGATTTTTCTCACTCTGGGTCTTTGGTTTTGGAGTGCTCTTGACTAAATGATTGACCTTCATGAGGGTCATATTGGGAATTTATCACAGAAATTAGGTGTTATTAGGCACGATGAGTAGCAAAGTACAGTTGCACCTTTTTCCTGTGATTTATTCACAATAATGCTCAATCTTGAATTCCTCATTGTGTTTTATAAAATGGTTACAAACTATACACTATAATAAAAAAAACAAGGTTTTATTTAAAAATGGGTTTATTGTAAGCAAATTCATTAATAAATTGTTCTTACATGACATGTCCGTTTTTTAAAGTGAACACTGATTGCTAAGTTACAGGTTTCCAGTTTGTCTAACGACAAAAATCTGCGGTCTAATGACCAAATTGCAGAACTCAGTTTATAAAAAACATAATGTATTGTATATCATTTGTTTTTAGATCCGTGTTTGTATATTCCGCGCTTTGCTCACCTGCTGGAGTTCGGTGAGAAGAGCCACGAGGTTTCCATGACGGCACTCAGGCTGGTGCAGAGGATGAAAAGGGACTGGATGCACACTGGTCGAAGGCCCTCCGGACTTTGCGGAGCAGGTAACCACGGCAACACCTGACCTATTAACATCACTGGGTGGAATCTGGTGAGATAACTAGCTTAAGTGTAAAACGCTAATTTCCCAAAATACTGTGGTGATGTGATCTGTTGATGCATCTTGATAAATAATCCATAATGTTAATATTGTAAAATAAAAATATATTTTAAAGTTACAGCAAGTTTAAGGCTCATATCATCTAAACCCAAAGCCAAACTGTCAGTTTTTTATTATTTTTTTTTTTTATTAATTATTTTCTTTTTTTGCTTATACTGATGTGTGAAAAGACTAAATATACCTCCCTGTAAATGGCACAGTTGCCACACATTTATTGCTCTTTTCACACTGATGCCCTGCCATCTTCACCAGGCAGAAAGGCCATGTCTTGTTTGCTCAGACACAGACAATGATTTCTTTATTTAAGTTTCTGGGCTCGAAGTCTCATCTCTAAGAAAGACGTAAAGGCATAGAAACTTCTTTTAAGATGACAGGCAGAGAAGCCATGTAACTGTGGCTCAGTTGCACAACACCTGATTTATACAAAACTGCTGAAATAAAGGTTAGCTGTGGGAAGCTTTTCTTCTTATTTAAGGTGTCAGAGGTGTCCCAGGTGGCACGACAGAAAAGAGTTCACTCTGATCACCCAGTCCATGGTTTAAATAGCTGTTTTAAGATCTGTGACTAGAGCACAATTGAGGCAAATTTGTCATGCACTGGCAACTCTATCAATCATGAAAATTTAAAGCTCATGCATACGGTAGTGGTCAGCAGGTTTCCCTCTGATACCGCCCCAAGAACCTTTACCGCATTGAAGATGCATTGAAAATGTATAATCTCTGTATAATGTAGAAAATGTATAATTTCTTTAACATTCATTCATTCATTATCTTCCGCTTTATCCTATATTAGGGTTGCGGGGGGGGGGGGGTTCCCTATGCCCATCCAGGGGAGAACGCTTTAGGCGCTGGGCAGATACACCCAGGACAGGGTGCCAATCTAACGCTGGGCACACACTCACTTACACAGAAACACACGCATACACACTCTATATGGGACTCTATTTGGAGAACTCAATTGACTTGATTCATGTTTTTGGACTGTGGGAGGAAACCGGAGAACCTGGAGGAAACCCACGCAGACACGGGGAGAACATGGAAACTCCATCCAGATGGGTATTGGAACCCCTAAACCGGGAATCCCTAGTGCTAAGAGGCGAACCTGCTAACCACTAAGCCACCGTGCCGCTCTTCTCTTTAACATGTATTAATTATTTATTCATTCCTTTTTGGTCACGGGGGGTTTACAATGCCCGTCCTAGTGAGAACATTTCGGGTGCTGGGCAGATGCACTCAGGGCATGGCGCCAATCTATCACTGGACACTATTTTGTATGTGTTTATTAATCTCTTATTTAGTTTCTTGTCACTGATTTGCAATTTAAAAAGAAGGCGAAGACCTTCCACCTAAGGCAATCTTGGTGCTTTTTAAAACAGGGTTTATAACATTTAAACATTTAAAACAGGGTTGGGGAATAAAACTGTTTTATTTCCATTTATATAAACTTGGATGTTAGCAGAAATTAAAATAAATTATATCAAGATATTGTTTAAATATCCATTTTCCCTTTGTCTATACTCACTGTTATCTTGGCTTTTTTTTGTATTCATATACTGTTAAGTCTAATGTTTTTGCCCATTGGCCTCAAAGTTTATGAAAGTAAATATTTTAAGTAACAGTTCTTCTGATCATTATAGTTATTACAACATGATAATATGGTATCTATAATTTAAAATGGTAAATTAGTAGACATCATACTCAATCAATAAAAGCCCAGTGGTAAAAGTTGATAATTGTATGGTGCGGTTGTCCCGTTAAAGCTGGCTAATTGACATGTATGAATTTCAGCAAACATTTCCTTTAATATAAATGCCAAACTGATCAAGTTTACCCTGAATGATTACAGTGATCTAGGTTGAGATAGCCGATTGTGCATTTAGCAGCACCCCGTTTACCAGCTGTGAGAATAACCGATCCGATTCAGCGGTTTTCAGTACCACAGAGACTCACTGATTCTCTTATCGCTCCCATTGTGACTCTTAGAGCAGTAATGAGAAAAAGTAACTCCTCCTTTCCTGTCAGTTTTGGGTTTTGATCTCCCTCCTCTGTCCTCACCCCCTGTCCTCGTTTTCAGCTTGAATAATTCATGCAACATTAATGTTTCAAGAGCCACTGCATGCGGAGATGGAAGAACGAGTTTAAGAGTTTGCTTCCCGGTGAGAGACGAAAGCGTGAAAGAAGAAGGGGGGTGGAGGGAGGGATTAAGAAACAAAGAAGGAGGGAGCAGTGATGGGATTTCTGGCTGTAGGCTTCAGTGTGAATAAAAATTTCATGTTACAAATTCTTATTTTCAGTAAAATACATACACCCCGTGTACAAAATTTAATAAAGCTGTTCCCACTTTTATGTGACTGCCACACCTCATAATTAACAGGTTGCTTGGCAGGGTGTAGAAAATGTTGTAAACAGTTTAGGTGTGAAGCATTTTGTTTACATGTTTCCAAGTGATGTTTTGTGATGCCCTGGTTCCTCCGATTTAGGATGAAAAAAAACAACTTAAAACTAGCTCAAGCACAGATTTTTTTTTTTTTTTTTGGAAAGCAGAGATTCTACTGTTTTCTCACTATGAGGTCAAAAACATAGTGTTGACATCTAATTTATTAAATTCAGGCTTGTTCATTAATAAAGTACTTTTAAAAGCAGTATCTCTTCAGTTGAATACAAATTTTCTTTTCTATTATACATGCTCTAGTAAATACATAGTAACTGCATTACACCAATCAGAGGTTTCCTTTAGGCATGAGACGATTACTGATTTTAATGGTATGATTATAGTCTAATGAATAATAATGATTATAAGATCATCATAATTAATATGCAATAATTAACCAAACAACTTCCACAACTTCCCAAACAACTTACTAAAGTGACAATCACAGAAACAATGCCTGTTTTTTTATGTTTATTATTTATTTATTGTAAACATGCATGTAAACAAACAAAAAAATGCTATTTAAAAAAAAGACATCCAGGACTTTTGCTGAATATTGTCACAAAATATTAAATTATTTGGTAAAAAAATAAGATAAATCTCCCTTAAAGTACATATTATATACATATGAGAGAATCCTAGGTTTCTTCTGTAAGGACAAAGTAAAGAGACAAGTGTGATGCAAGTGCAACTTTTATTCCATCTGAGTTACAGCGCTTGGTCTTAAGTTCTGGCTACAGCATAATACATATTTTTCTAATGAACTTGGCATGCTTACGTTTAATCAACTAAAACGCTTTAATCATAGGAATTATCACACACAACAGTATTTAGAGTTCACTTATGATGTGGACATAAGGTATTTTTTCCATCAAATCACAGAAGACCACTCTGACAGAGTAAAGGAGATGCAAGAGTGAAGAGTGGGGTTTATTAATTGTTGTATGTTTATAAATTACAGCCCTGTTGGTTGCTGCACGTATGCACGACTTCAATCGTACTGTTAAAGATGTGATCAGCGTGGTGAAAGTGTGTGAAGCTACACTGAGAAAAAGGTGATCAATTAGAAATATCACTTGTATATCACTCAGACACACTTGCTCCTGTTCGCTATTATCAAAAGTTTTTTAAGGTATTTAATTTTTATTTTTAAATTTTTTAACTAGGGTTGTGTGGAGGGGGGGTTGTTTTGGGTGCTGGGCAGATAGACCCAGGAGAGGGACCAAGTCCATCACTGAGCATACCCATCATACACATACACACACTATATGGGGCAATTTTAGCAGCCAATTCTCCTTGAATTCATGTTTTTGGACATGACCTAACTTAAGAGGACTGTTAAACAAGTCCTCCGACAACACCAGCTTCAACTGGGATATGTTTGACATTGATTACAAGAATGCTTTGGTATTTTCCTGATGCTGAACTGAATATGATATAATATGTTAATTTGTAAACATTGTGTAGATAGTAACATACCTTTTTCTCAGAGCGAGCTTTATTGGTCGACCTCTCCTGAAGCGTGATTACAGATTGTCCTAAATTCCTCAATTGAACTCAATCTCTATGAGCGCTCTAGTCTGATGCACAACACAAATAATTTTCTGTGGTCCTTAAAACTTGTTTACATAGAGTGATCTAATTGCACAAATACATACTACAGATTGGGTACTAGGTACCTGTTGTTATTTTGTCTCTGGGACGCACTGTAAAATCAACTTTATTTCACCTTTAAGTATACACAATGAATAATATTTTTGTTTTATTAATTCACTTGGGCTTGCTTGTGTAAATGTGTAAATGTGTAAAGCTCATATGCTGTATTGTATATTTATGCAGAATAATGCAGCTCCTGAATGGTTTACAGACTTTTGAGGATCAGCGTAATGATTTGTTCTACTTTCAGGCTTAGTGAGTTCGAGGAGACACCCACTAGTGAGCTGACCATTGAGGAGTTTATGAGGATAGATCTGGAGGAAGAGTGTGATCCCCCTTCCTTTAAAGATGGACTGAGGAAACTAAGACTCCAAAAGGTCACTATGTCTCTAAGTTACTTGATTAGACTTTTAAAGAATAGTGTGGCTTGCTATTTTTAAATCTCATATTCTGCGACTGTAAAATAGAGAATGAGAAAGTTAAGCTGAGTATGCTGTTTAGATGCTGTACCTTTTTTAGACTACAATCTATTTAGGATTTAAGGATCCTTTGTTGTGAATTTATCTGTACTGAACACTAAATTGCCAAAAGTAGAACAGCTTCAACTCTTCTGGGAAGGCTGTCCACAAGGTTTAGGAGTGTGTTTATGGAAATTTCTGACCATTGTTCCAGAAGCGCATTTGTGATGTTGGACAAGAAGGCTTGGCTTTCAGTCTCTGCTTTAATTCTTTCCAAAGCTGTTCGGGTTAAGGACAGGACTCTGTGCAGGCCAGTCAAGTTCATCCACATCAGACTCTGTCATCTATGACTTTATGGACATTTGTGATCTGGTGCACAGTCACGTTGGAAGAGGAAGGGGCCCGCTCCAAACTGTTCCAACAGAGTGGGATTATGTCCAATATCTTGGTATGCTGAACTAGGGGGTCAATCCCAGCTCCTGAAAAACAAACCAACGCCATAATCCCCCCACCACCAAATGTTACACTTGTTAAAATGCATTGCAATACAGACAGACAAGTATCGTTCTCCTGGCAAACGCTGTCAGTTTTATGTGGCTTAGCACTATGTGGCTGAGTTGCTGTCATTCCCAAATGTTCCCATCCATTTTCAGCTGACAGTTGACTGTGGAATATTTAGGAGCAAGGAAATTTTACGACTGGATTTATTACTCTTATTACATTTCCATCCATTATCTTCCGCTTTATCCTTTAGTAGGGGTGCAGTGGGGTTCCCCATGCCCATACAGGGGAGAACATTTCGGGCGCTGGGCAGATACACCCAGGACAGGGCGCCAATCTATTGCTGGGCACACTCACTCACTCACACAAACACACTCTATGTGGGGCAATTTGGAGAATTTAATTGACCTTCAACCATGTTTTTGGACTGTGGGAAGAAACCGAAGATGCCAGAGGAAACCCACGTGGACATGGGGAGAACATGGAAACTCTACCTAGATTGGGATTTAAACCGGGAATCCCTAGTACTGAGAGGTGACTAACCACTAAGCCACCGTGCTGCCACTACAGTATTACATTTCCATTCTGAAATTCACTGAGATCCTGAGAGCGACTCACTTTTCCCCAAATGTTTGTAAAAAAAAGTCTGCATGCCTAGGTGCTTGATTTTATACACCTGTGGCCATGGAAGTGATTGAAACATCTGATTCTAATCATTTGGATGGGTGAGCAAATTAATCAATTTTTCCATAATATTCAAATTTTTTGGGAAGGGTCTGAAATATGAATACTACGAGGTAGGCTATAGTGCAGGTTCTGTAAACCAGCCTTTACTAAATCCACCCTTTGGGACGGTGTTTTATTAGAAAATGCCTCAGGCTATGTGTATAACTCACTGCTATCTGTTTACTTTGCAGATTGAGGAGGATCTGTCCAAAAAAATAGATGATGTTGAAGGTGAAAGCATCCATATGCAAACTGATCCTGGTTGGATGTGTTTTTTTGCAATTAAGTGATTTGTCTCAGCTTAGTGTTTTTTTTGCAGGTGAAATCTGCGGCTATCAGGATGAGATCGAAATGGAACTAGAGAGCAGTCGGCCGAAAGGGAGAGGCGTGCATGGAGCATGTGCTAAAAACAGTACGCACACAGACACTGTGTAATCTGATCCTGCGTTAAGCTCTTTTCAACACCTTATCAGATCGATCTGTTCTGTGAAAGCATTTTAATTGTGTTTCTGGACACCCCGTGGAAGTGCCTGTCCTCACTCCAGTGTTCACTTAAACAGATTTTTCTGTTGATTCCAGCTCACTCTCTGCCCAATTAACACTTCATTATAAGAAGTCAAGATGCCTGTCTTCCTGGTTTACTGTTACAGAAGTAATTAGATGTGTATGTGAGAGGACATTTTGTGTGTGTGCGCAGGGGGGGAGTTAGTAATGTGGCTTCGTTAATGATTAACTCCCAGCAGAGCTTTGTTTAAAAAGGCAGAATATCCAAATAAAGCAGGATTTTGGTATTTAATTAAAAAGACTCCTCGTTAACATCGTTAACTGAGCCGTAACGATGTATTTCATCACTCACTTTTACAATAGAGTGACACGGCTGAATGGCTGAAATGCCAGCAAGCTTGAGATGATGACACTTATGAACCTATTTTATTCCCCGCTCTGCTGCTTTCCAATAAACTAATTACCAGGTGAAGGTTAATGAAGGTTTTCCTTTATGAATTGTCATTTAATTTAAGGAAATAGTAGTAAATATTTCGAGATTGAATAAAACCCGCATATATATGAGGCTCCTAATGAATTCAGGTTGTATGGTGAGCCCATTTCTCTTTTTCAGGCATGGAATAAATAGGGTTTTAATCCCTGCTTTCATTAAGGAGAATATGGAAGACTGTTCCTGATTTTAATAGATGTTTTATGGTTTAAGGTCATTTCTGAATGACACTCGACATTGGGACCAGTCTGCCAGGATATGAACACAGACTTTGGGCCTCAGTTAAGAAGCTGATTGGGTTTCAGCTTTTTGTTTTTATGTTCCTGCTCCAAGTAAGGGGTGTCAAACTCAATTGCACCTGGGGCCAAGATTTAAAGCACACTGTAGGTCACAGGCTGAACAGGATAAACCTTCATTGAACACACTAAAAAAATAAGACAGAAATGTTGTTCCACAATAAATAAACCTTAACTTTATCTAACTTAAAATCTCCCTATAACAATATCTCTTGTAAAATTATAAAAGCAACAACTATGAACAAGCTGCAAATCTAAACACAAACTATAAAATATCTTTACATTTCTGTTCTCTGATCAATGAAAAATGATCTCGCATTCTGAATATAATTGTATTACGGGAGGAATATGGCCCGCGGGCATTTTGAGTTTGAGACCTATGCTCTAAGTGGTTAAATACACTTATCTTAATACAAACTTTAAAATAATAACCATTTGCAGATTGTTCAATGCAAAAAAACGTAACTTTTAAATATACTTTTGTATATTCTATGAACACTAGAATAGTTGCAAACCCCTCTGTTAATTAACTGTTTAACCTGGATAAGCTTATAGTAGCTGTGGTAACATATCCAAGCACAGAATTATAGTAGTTGGATTAATATATTTTGTAGGCTAAAATAGGATTGGGCGGCTTAGTGGTTAGCACATTCGCCTCTCAGCGCTAGGGATTCCCGGTTCGAATCCCCATCTGGGTGGAGTTTCCATGTTCTCCCCGTGTCTGCGTGGGTTTCCTCCGGGTTCTCCGGTTTCCTCCCACAGTCCAAAAACATGGATCAAGTTAATTGAATTCTCAAAATTGCCCAATTTAGAGTGTGTATGTGTGAGTGAGTGTGTGCCCAGCGATGGATTGGCGCCCTGTCCTGGGTCTCCCCCCCCCCCCCCCCCCCCCCCCCCCCCCCCCCCCCCCCCCCCCCCCCCCCCCCCCCCCCCCCCCCCCCCCCCCCCCCCCCCCCCCCCCCCCCCCCCCCATAGGATTGATCTTAATTCCAATTAAGGATATATAACCTTTGGATGACATTTCAAAATATATTCTTAATTAAGCCTCAGTTAAAGCCCTTGGGAGTATACGCATCATGACAATTATTAGTAGCGCCTGTTCTAATCCTAGATGAAAAGAAGAATTGTTTTAGGAAAGAGGTACAACCATCAAATCATTAATCTAATCATCAGATCTTCCTAATATGGTAACTTTTTGGAACAGCTCAAAATAGACACAGCATGTTAAAAATATGATCATCAGTTGTATGCTATAAAAATACAAGTATTTTTTTATAACCATTTTAACAAAAGCAATAATGCACTTATTTATGCATTGTTGTGAAAATTGTTTCAGCTATAACCATATGTCACTTAGGGGTGACATACTTGAATATTAATTTAATGATTAGTCAAGTAAAAACAACATTGTTTTACTATAAATTAATAAAAACACAAAGGGGAAATGTCTTAAGCCAGGGGTGCCCACACTTTTCTGGTCCGAGATCTGCTTTTCCGTTGGACAGGTCATCGAGATCTACCGGGGTCAATCTCTATTTTTAAGGCTTTTATATTGAAACCTGTTTACACACATCATGTTAGTTTTGTCAAGTCTGTTAGAATTGCTCTTTTATTAAACACATTTCAGCAAATAGCACAGAGAAAACCTGATTTTAGTTAAACCCAAACACACAGTATACAGCACAAATATAAAACACTCACTGTAACCCACATTTCCCCAAACAGAACATCCATCCATTATCTTCCACTTTATTCTCTATAAGGTTCCCTCATGCCCATCCAGGGGAGAACACTTCAGGCGCTGGGCAGATACACCCAGGACAGGGCTCCAATCTATCACTGGGCACATTAACACACTCTATATGGGGCAATTTGGAGAATTCAATTGACCTTGATCCATGTTTTTGGACTGTGGGAGGAAACCGGAGAACCCGGAGGAAACCCACACGGACATGGGGAGAACATGGAAACTCTACCCAGATTGGGATTCGAACTGGGAATCCCTAGCGCTGAGAGGAGAACATGCTAACCACTAAGCCACTATGCTGCCCCCAAACATTTGACATTGTAAAAAAAAAATTAACCCCCCCAAATGAAAGTGGAACATTTTAGTTTTTTTTTGAGCTTCACTCGTCCTTAAGACCCAGTCAAATAAAGTGTAAAAACACAAACAGAAACTATCTAATGTTCATTCATTCATTATCTCCCGCTTTATCCTCTATTACTGTCGCGGTGGGGTTCCCCATGCCCATCCAGGGGAGAACGTCTCGAGCGCTGGGCAGATAGACCCAGGACAGGGCGCCAATCCATCGCTGGGCACACACTCACTCACTCAAACACACTCTACATGGGGCAATTTTGGAGAATCCAATTAACTTGATCCATGTTTTTGGACTGTGGGAGGAAACCGGAGAACCCGGAGGAAACCCACGCGGACACGGGGAGAACATGGAAACTCCACCCAGATGGGGATTCGAACCGGGAATCCCTAGCGCTGAGAGGCGAACGTGCTAACCACTAAGCCACCGTGCCGCCACTATCTAATGTAATGTAATGTAAATCTAATGTAGATGATTCTCGAGGCCGTGCTTCGGATTTAGGCACGGAGGCGAGGCCACATACCGGTTTTGGGAACAGCGAGAGAGACGGATGGGGGGGGGGGCTGTGCTCGCGATTCAGCATGAATCACGTTGTGTGTGTATATAAGTGCTTCCGATACTGTGTTGTGAAAAAAGCGCCGATACGTGATAAACACTTTTCTTTCTCAAACTTCCATCGCGATCGACCTGACACCCCTTCGATCGACGTATTGAGCACCCCTGTATTAAGCCTATACAGAGTGATTTGAACAACATAAACACAGTTCATCAAGTTAAACTGAATTACCAATGAATTGTGGTTAATAATAAAGTTTAACTTTACATCATTTTAACTGATTGAATTGGTGTCCTTACTTGTTGTCATTATCTTTTCCATCTTCCTGCTAATATAGACGTATGTCAGTTTTTGAATTACTAAGTTGATAAATGGTGGTGAGTAGGAAGCAATGTCCAAACTTGCTAAATTTAATTTGTCATTATAGTGTTTCTATTATTAAATTGACTGCTCTAAATTGCTCCATATAGTTTGCGTGTGTGAGTGTGTGCCCAGCAATATATTGGCGCCCAGTCCTGGATGTATCTGCCCGGCGCCAGAAACATCTTTCCCTGAATATGCATGGGGAACCCCCCCCTCTCCACGATGATTAGGAGGGAGATAATGAAAGAATGAATGATAGTGATTTATTTTGCCTACTGTGCATACACACAGAGGAATTTGTCCTCCACATTTAACCCATCCGAGCAGTGAAACACACACATATACACACACTGGTGAAGTGAGCACACGTGCCTGGAGCGGTGGGCAGCCCTGAATACACGCCCGGGGAGCGATTGGGGTCAGGTGCCTTGCCCAAGAGCATTTCAGCCATGGTGCTTGGTGGGACCAGTAATCGAACCGGAGACCTTCAGGTAACAAGGCTGGTTCCTTTACCACAAGCCCATGACTGCCCCATGTTTTTATTATTGTGACCCCTTTTACAGCATCACATTCAGTTCATGCATTACTTTTAAGTCTAGATATTCACTGAATCATAAGCACCAATACTATACTTACTGCTTAACAACTATTTGATCCAAGATGATAATTTGTTGAAGATGAATTGAATTTTTTTCTTTAACCTTTCCTGTTTGTCATTTATCTTATATCTAGCTACAGATGATTCCATGTCCATCGCATCTTCAGGAGTTTGCATTGTTGACGATGTGGATGAAGAACTGCGAGCAGCAGCATCACACATGAATGATGGACTGCTCAGCATTGCTGAGGAAGGGGAGAATGAAACAGAAATGTTGACTGAGGAGAGAGATCAGGAGCAAAACCACTGCGTGAAACGTCCATCTTTGGAGGCTTTGCTAGGACCGCTGCCCACCGCCGCCAGCCTGGGTCTGTCTGACTCTATCCACAAGTGTGTGGGAGACGAGAAGGAGAATGAGGAGGGTAAGTGCATGGATTTAATAGATTTCTATTCGAAAAATGTATATTTCTGTTTGTGATTTGTGATCATGTTTGATGCTGTGACACGTGTGTAGTGATGCCACAAGTTTCTGACTGAATGAGGCGATCAAATCGAGGGAACCACACACCAATAATACAGGCATACTTGTGATGGCATTTCAGTGTGTCACTAATAGCTTTGTAACTACTACATTATTTGTTTGTTTATGGTTCTTCTATTTACCCACGATGTTGCTGGTACAATAATAAAATTCCTCCGCCACTATCCTGCAGTCTGGCGTAATTGCAGATTTCCTGACACACACCCAAACCATTATGTGGAAAGACTATTGTAGCTACTTCGTGTTAATAATTGTATAATAAAATGCTATACTCAACATAACATCTAGGCTACAGAAATGACAATACTGTTATACAATGCCTGTGGAAAATAATTATACCTTTTAAAACTGAAAGTCAATCAGTAGGTTTGGTGAAAATAAACCACAGTTCAATCTCAACCTAAAATACATCGAAACAAAAGCCACTTTTAAAAGTGTGTCCACTTTTTTTAAAGAAAATATGCACACCCCTGCTAGACATCAGTGCCATGCTCTAAATCAAATAGACAGTTATGGTTGAACTTGAGAAGAGCAGTAAAATGCCACCAGAACAACTTGATAAATTCATCCTTACTAATTTTTAAAAAATTGCATCTTGGTCGGTAAAACTAGTAAGGAACATCCATTACATTACATCATTTGGCAGATACTTTTATTCAACGTGATTTACAAGTATCACAACTTGATCACTTGGGGGTCATGACACAGCACCCATCGAGCAATGGGAGTTAAAGGCAATGCTCAGTTGTCCATATTGGGAACTTTAGGTTGATTTAAACCCCCCGACCTTTAGTTCTTCAGTTTATCTGCTAAGTTACCAAATTCTTCACACCTACAATACTGACTTTGACCATTAAAGCAAATGGTGGATCGAGTAATACATTAGGGGACTGATCAGTTATTGAAATTTATTTTCAGAATGTGTAAATAAAGCTGGAAAATTTATGTAATGAAAAAGTTACATTCTGCCCCTTTAATCTTCGATTTTTAAGGCGGTTTCTTATGTGGCATTGGTGCTGATTTTACACTTGTCACACATCTGCTAGTAACAACCAGGTTGCACATGGAGCTTATGTCTGTTAAGTCACTGATTGGCAGCCTGGTTTGCTTTTTTGTGAGCTGTTATTACTTCTGAAGCAGTAAGTGCACCAGTGTAGTCATTAGTGCCTTTTCTTTCAACCACCCAGTCTGTGTGTGTGCGTGTGTTGGAGGTTGTGTGTGTTTTAGTGTTTGTGGGTGTGAAATGAGTTTATGTTTGAGTATGTGTGTGGTGAAGGTTGGGTTTTGTATGTGTCTGTATATGTGTGTGTTATGTATATGACTGAGTATTATCAAGTGTTTAGTGTTTGTTAAAGGTTTGTGTTTGCGAGTGTTGCTTTCTATGTGTGTGTATGTGAATGAGTAAGCATTGCTGTGTGTGTGTGTGTGTGTGTGTGTGTGAGAATGAGCATTGCTGTGTGTGTGTGTGTGTGTGTGTGTTTGTGTGTATTAATGAATGACTTGCTTTGTGTGTATGTGATTGAGAATGAGTGAGTTGCTAGTTGCTGTGTGTTTGTTTCTTTGTGTGTGTGTGTAAATGAGTTGCTTTATTTGTGTGTGTGAATGAGTGTTGCTATGAGTGTGTGTGTGTGTGTGTGAATGGGTGAGTTGCTTCATGTGTGTGAGTGAATGAGTGAGTTCCTGTGTGAGTGTGTGAATGTTGAAATGTGTGTGTGTTGCAGACTATGTATGTAAATGAGTATTATAAGTTGTGTGTGTGTTGGATGTTTTGTATGTTTGGGTGTGCTGGAGATTGTTTATGTTTAAGGTGTGTGTGTATAAATGAGTATGTGACAATTCAGTATGTGACAAATCAGTTGTGTGTGTTTGGAGGTAACCAAAACAAGCTCATTGCTTTGGATAAAGGTAGAGCTGCGCTGTAGATGCATTTCAATTAGGAGCACTAAGATTATCCATCAAGCCGTCAGACGGGGCAGAGCGGAAAATCAGATAACCCACCGTGAACATGCACAGATGTTTCAGGCCTGACACGTGTCTGTGGTCTAAAAATCGCAGGTCACCCCCCCCCCTACAAAATGCTCAGTTAATCACGTATACAATATAAATGTCAATTTAATGCCTTTTTGTTGATAACATTTTAAATCTCAAATATGTAAACATATGTCTGTGGTCTTTGGTCACTGAAGTCCTTTTATTGAAGCATGTGATTTTTAAACAATCTTTACATTGCATCTATGATTTTCAGTAAAATACAAATTAGAATTTCTTAATATGTTTAAAATAGAGTAAGGTCCACTTCTATATATTACATGTATTTTTATAAAGGAAGAGACTGTCTAGGTGTGCCCACACATTTCCGGTCTGAGGTCTACTTTTTACGGTTAACAGGTCATCGTGATCTACCAGGATTCGAGATTTTTAAGCTTGAATGATGAAACCTGTATACACACATCATGTTACTATTGTGGAATCAGCATAGAAAAGACTCTACTTCGGGTTGCCATTTTTACAGAAATTGCTCTTTTATTAAACATGCTCCAGTAAATAGCTTGGGAGAACTTGGTTTGAGTACAGCCTTTGGCTCAAGGACATGACACACGTTTTCCCTAAACGGCATCCCCCCACATGAACGAGCAAACACACACAGCATACAGCACAAATGTGCAACAATCCCTGCTACTCGCATTTCACCAAACAGAACAATGAACATTAATGAAGGCATAAAATAGAGAAGGCTGCAAGGCATGGTGGGAAGCAGTAATAATAATAATTGGTCGTAGTTATGGTAACCGTACATTGACTTGCTCACCTTTATGAGCAGTTAAAATGTAACGCAACTTTTAATGAAACGTTATTGAGATACTTGGGATTGGTTTTAGGAATAGTGAGAGAGAGAGAGACGGTGAGCAGGATCGCTCACACAGGGATAGAGATTGCGATTTAGAATGACTCAGTGTGTTTGTGTAAAAGTGCTTCTGATACTGTGCTGTAATAAAAGCACCGATAAGCGCAATTGGCATCCTTTTTCCTCAAACTTGTGGAGTGATGCATGGCGATCTACCAACATGCACAGTGCACGCTGGGCACGCTTGTTCTAAAAGCTCCTGTAGGTGGGTCAAGGTGGTGCTCTGTGAAGTGATGCTTGCAGCTCAAATGCAAAGTATTTTTTTGTGGTCAGACTATAAATAGGCAACCAGATAGACAAGCAAAATGGACAGGTTTGTGGAAACGGCAACCAATCAGCTGATTTGGATTGTCTTTAAAATGAATTTACTTAAAGTAATCAAGAAAAAAACTTTTATTTTTTAATCAGACATAATTTTACACCAGTATCATTAAATTACCAGTATAATTATCACATTACATTTTCATTATATTTAAAGTATGCTTTTGGTTTCAAAACAGTAATCTCTAAAATATATTTTGAATTATGTGAATTTTTACTATGAAATCTACCTAATAACTTTTATTTATTTGTTAAGACTATATTAGTTGCATTTATTTGATTTTTTTTAAATGGGATACATACAAATGGGTTTGTGTGACCAACACTAGGTGGATCCTGTGTGATATTTAAGGCTGCAGTTTTTTGTGTCAATGGGTATGAACATTATAGTTATTTTAGGGTAGCTTCAGATACTAATTGCTGAAATAAATTTTTGTACAGACATTGTAACTACAGCTCATACTAGTAAGTCTCCCTCAACCATGTTGTATAGCAATACCCCAAGAGGTCTGAAAAATATATTGCATTCTATTTGAATGTGTTTTATTTTTATATACAAACTCCAGTAAGTAGTTGTTGTAGTTTTGAGATTTTTATTACTCATTAGTCCACCATATGAGGCCGTTTACTTGATTTAATACAGTGTGCTACAAGGCAGGTATAAAACATCTGTATTTAATAATTAAAGAGATTGTTCTAGTACTTTTGATCATAAAGTTTATATGCAGATTACCTATGCCTTGGGTATACCTCCATACTCTCCCCAATGCTGTTTTTATATTCTTCCCTGGGTGGTATTTTAAAATTTTTGCATAAACAATCTTTTTTTAAGCTAATATGTTATTAATTTGAGCACTAACCATATTTCGACTGTCCACCTCAAATAACTTAGGCTTAATTTTTGCAAAATCCCTGTTTTCTTGCATGGCATAATTTGACATAGGTTATGTTTAACGCCATGGCACATTGATAAGTGACCATGATTTTCCAAAATGTTTTCGAGCCTGTGGTTGTGTTGTGTTTTTTTAATTTATAATTTTTTTTATTATTATTGAAAAAGAAATTAAACTACAAGCTGAGGGCTGGATGGTCATGTTATGCCGTGATTTCAGTTTTTTTGTCTTAACAGACTAAAATTCCCTTTAACTTCCTAAATCTGTTTGTGGTTTTATGAACTGTAGGCATTAAAAGATAAGATCCTTTATTGGTCCCACAATGAGGATATTCATGTTCTTAGCAGAAAAAGTGACTGTATTTGGGAAAGTAAAAAAAAAATCTATTTTACATAATATCTGTTATGAGAAGTACTTTAAAAATATCTATCTATCTTAAATAGAAAGAAATATATATCAGTGTATATAAAAAATTAACTGCTCATACATGGCGCACAAAGACATAAAAGACCTAAATTCTATAATCTAAGATTTAAGGTATAATCTAAGGTTGCCTCTAAACTGACCGAAAATTATTTCACAAATAGCAGGTACATTATGCTTTTTTAGTAATTAAAATGCTAAATGCACATCTGTAACACACACACACACACACACACACACACACACTCATTGTAAGAGTGATGGCCCTTCTGGCGTTTTAAACACCAGTTCCAAACATCTGCTCTTGATCTGACTGACAATGCAATACACACAATGAATCTCATCCACTGTCTCTTTCCCCTCTGTCTCTCACTGTGTCACACCACTGTTTTTCTCCATCCGTCCATCTCCCCTCCTCTCATGCAGCAATATGGACAGATGGGGCAGAGTTTCATTGGGGTGTTAGGGGTCACCAATTACACACGCTGACCATCTCTGCAGCAGCAGGATGGTCAGTGTAGCTGATTGTAAAGAGAGAAACATGGATGGATGGGGAAAAAACATTAAAAATAGAAAATGCGACAAGAACCATTTAGAAAGGCAGAGAGATGGGGAAAGATATGGGGAGGTAAGACAAATGAAAGCTGCTGAGGGAGCGAGACATGCCGATGTAACGGGAGAGGCATCGAGAAATATGGGCAGAAAAGGATTGTGTAAGGCAGTGTAAGCACTGGAAAGACAAGAGAGTACATGAGACCTGGAGGTAAATAACTACGAGATGTAGACAGGTTGAGATTAGATAAGATAAAGTGATGAGAAAGACCTAAAAAAGAGAAAGATCTAGAGAAAAACAAGGAAGACCAGAAGTTAGAGATGAACCAGAAGATGGATTAAAACCAAAAAGAACTTGAAAACTGTCCAAGAAGAGAGAGACTATAAAAGAGGCATAATGAGCGAAGAGCGGAATTTAAGTGATCAAAAAGAGGTTTAAGAAGACATTTAAATAATAGTATAGCCATCTGTCTTTGATTACACACACACACACACAGCTATTGTTTCTCGCAGTTCATTGTTTGTAGCCCAAACGCTTTGCCAATTCATGGAATTGCATTGCATTACACTACTTAACTTTCTCTCCCTCTCTCTCTCTCTCTCTCTCTCTCTCTCTCTCTCTCTCTCTCTCTCTCTCTCTCTCTCTCTTTCATGCTGTCTCTCTCACCCACACATTTGCCAGTATAAAGGCAACTTCACAGGTGTTCTGAAGCTCTTTTACTTTAAATGAATTGTGTAAGACTGGAAACAAACAAAGCAGGTTGTAGACATGCTGTGAGGAACAGAACATTAAAATTTGTGTGTCTGTGTGTGTGTGTGCATACCAGGGGGCATATGTTTGTAATAAGGGGCGGGTTTCCTTTATTTATATTTTTAAAGCGCATTACTTTTTGCTGCCTTTTCTGCCGAGTCCACTTCTCCGGAATTATCTCTCCGGAGTCCCTTAATATGAAAGGTTACATATCCAAAAAGATGATCATCAGGTACCTTTACAAACTTAAAATTGCTATCCAAATGATGAAGCCAAATCACTAAAGTTTTAAGTCACACAAAGAAGCAGCTCACAAAATTCTGGGGAAAAAAATCTAAAAAAAGTTAACTGAAGTTTTCTATTAACAGAAAAATCAGGGGGTCAGGATTCTGAAGCCTCATATTTTTTAATTGTCGTACACTTTTATTAAATGCTTGAACATATACATATAAGCGAATCAAGTTTCTCAGCCTCACTGTAGTGCGATTTCTTAACTATAACTTTTGTTTGCAGTAATGCTTTAGTAGTTTAGACACTAAATTAATTCCAGTTTTAACAGACCAACTGTTTATGAGACAGAGCTTTTGATTGGCATGTTGTAAATAAAACCAAATGTGAGAAATACACTGAGCCCAGAGAGAGTTCACATTTTCCGACTGGACTGGAGTTACAATAATGGCATTTTCACTTTCTGTTTAAAAGTGTTTAATGGCATATGAAGTGTTTATACAAGTGTGGGAAGGGTTTGTGAAACCTAAAACTTACAAATAATAAAGTAACACCGCTACATCGTGGGGTCTCTGGAATGTTAACACCTTGATGGGATTACTACATGCTCATTGCTTCGGTAATTGATTTTTTCTGTCTGATTTCACATCTCGGGAGCAGAGGATTAAGGGCACACATGTTAACTCATTAAAAAATGTAGGTTTAGTGTAAAAAGTAGCAGAGATTATGATCTGTGGTTATTTATGTGGATGATTCTGCTAAGTAAGCGTTAGCACATTATAAATGTTTCCACAAACGTACCTCACAGCCGTAGCACAACACTCACAGCAGTGTGGGGGTTAGATCCAACAGACAGTTTGTCAATCACAGAGACCCATACTCTCCCACACAATTAATTTAAATGACACTTGCGGTTGATACTCCATCTCTAAACTGAGCTACACTTTGCATGGCATGCTTAGAGGTGTTTACAGCTCTTTCTTTCCACAAATTTCATATTGTGGTATTCTGCATGGGAAAGCCCATCACGAATCATGAGGTTCATACCAAATGGTTCATGCAGAATACACCGGTTCATGCAGAATACACCATTACAGTGCAGAGTTGCTGTGTTTACTGAGTACTACAGCTCTGGGGGGAAAAGCTGTTAGTGCCTGGGTCACCACCTGTCATAGAAAACCACTATGGATGATGGATGAAGATGGACAATTATAAAATGACAACAAACCCATTAGTATTGATTAAAACACATTTAGACTGGACAATGCTGGCTATTGTCTGCTCATATTTGAGGGGAGGGGAAAGGATGGAGCATGTGTGTGCATTTAAAGGCTGGTTTTATTTCTGTAGGCTAAGTAGTGATGGGCAGCACATTGTGGAAGTACTTGTATTTCCCATCCGTATGAACTAGTCTTTTCCTCTTTGCTTGAGGCAGTGTATGCAGGAAGCAGTAGCAGGTGTTTGTGTGGGTGGGTGCGTGGGTAAGGGGTTTCTCATGGGAGGTCGCAGAGGGCAGAAAGGGTCAGTTGTTAATAGCCATGTCTGTTTCTTTTTACCTAGGAGAAGTTTCCTCTCTAGCGCTTTCTATTATTTAATTTAATTTAATTCAAATTTCAAGATGCTTTATTGACATGACACAAAGTTGCATGTTTATTGTCAGAGCTTATTATTATTATTATTATTATTATTATTATTATCATTATTATTATTTTAATGTGATAAGGCATAAGAGGGCATGCACTATTGTGTACACACGACTGGAAAAAGGTATTATTACACCTCTTTCCCATGATTAATGTATGATATTGCACAACCTTGAGTGCCTTATTGCCTTTATAAAATGGTTACAAACACACTATAAAAAAAAAAAGTTTTTTTTTTTTTTTTTTTTTTTTTGCAAAAGCAATTATCTCAAAAATCTTCTGCGATGAAATCTTCTCTGGTTTTAAAGTGAACACTGATAGCTGAATAACAGGATACCGGTTTCTGTAATGAGAAAATACTGCCACCTACTCATTAAATTAAAGTACACAGGTCATTAAAAAAACATTGTGAAAATAATGTCCTGGATATCACGCATCGATACGAATGTGCAGCGGTTAGAGATGTGCATTATTTTCAGTAATGTCACTGCTGGACAAACGGCTCAACGAATCAGATATAAGGACAGGAATTAGCGGTTTTATAATAACAATATATTATTATTATTATTAATAATAATAAAAATAAGAAGAAGAAGAATAAAAATATTGTTATATAGGCTTAACATAAACACATAAGGACAAAGAAGACAAATATTAGGTTTGTAAGTATTCAAGCATGTTTTTGTGTCGGTACACATGTTTTTTTTGTGGGTGTATGTTTGAGTGTTTTCTTGCTTGCTTGGCTGCATGTATGTGCACATGGCCATTTTAATTTAAATTTTGTTGTTGGTTTTGGGAATTCCGTCCAAAATAACAGCTTTTTGTGTAACCAGTCAACACTGCTAGCATATTCCTTTTTTAACTATTCAGGATCTCTGTTCTTTATAGTCAGACAGTGCTGACTTGCTCAGTGTCTGGTAAGTGTGGTTCACAGTATAGATTGGTTACAGTGCTCAGTGTAATGTAACTCCAGGGCCTGATAGTCTTGTGTTGTACTTTGTGATTCTGTTTGTTTCTTTGTATATTTTTTTCTCGGTTGAGCTTTGATTTGGTTTGTTCTGATCTTCCTTGTTCTCACTGTGTTTAAGATAATTAGCATAGCTGATTCTCCTAGGAATATCGAAATCAGGCCAACATGCAGATGCCATGTGTTGTTAAATTTAAGACTCCTTTACTGCTTCAATAGAAAATATGAAAGTCTGTGAAAGCCAGGCAAAAATAAAAGACCTAACCGTCAGCAAATGTAGCCACTTCTTTAAAAGAAGCAGTTTTAGCAGTTTACTAGTCTGGACCATTTATGTGTGTGTTAATACCCAAGACGAGAGACAAAAGACATCAGCATTTCAATGAGCAGTTGTGGTCCATCAATCTGTCCATTTCAAAACATAAGTCCATAATTGCACAGTAAGAAAAATGATTTACAAGTGGAAAACAATTAACACTATTGGTAATCTAATGGATTGGTCTACAAGGTTCTGTATTATTTCACTTTCATGTTTTTGCAAGTATCCTGTTATCTTACCTTGTACACTAAAGCAATAAGGTACTCAAGGTTGTGCATTTTGTGAATAAATCCAAGGAAAGATGTGTTCTTAGTGACGATGCAAATCATAGTGCAGTTACACATCTTTCCTGTAATTTATTCACAATGATACAAGTGCCTTAGTACTTTTATAAAATGGTTACAAAACAAGGTTTATTTCATAAATGTGTTTATTGAAAGCAAATTTTTTTACGTGAACATTGATTGCTAAGTAACAGGATTCCAGTTTCTCTAACGATCAAGTACTGCCAACTAGTGGAAAAATTAAAGAACACCATAACAGCTTAGTGCTGTTCATCGAGATTCGGCTAGCTGTTTATATTAATATGTATTATGATTTTAAAATAATGTATTGTATATCACACATTGATAAGAATGTGAAGAGGTCAGAGGTGTGTGCTACAGTCAATAATGTCATGGAACTACCCGTTTTATAATGTAGAATAACTACAAAATGGAAGTCCCTACAAACTCAATGCAAAAATTTGAAGTGCTACATCTCACAAACTACAGGTCGCAGTTAGCCTGTTAAGAGGTTTTATATTCCAGCAAGACCTGGCTCCTGCCCATGCCACCAGAAGTACCAAAACCTGGTTTGATGCCTATTCCATCACAGTGCTTGACTGGCCAGCCAACTCGCCGGACCTAAACCCAAGAGGACAATGAGGGATACCGGACCCAACAACAAAGAATGGCCAGTCAATTGATGTAATATGGGTTTTGGTGCTTCTGGCAGCAGGGGCCAGGTCCTGAAAGATGATATCTCATCTCATAAGATGCATCTCTATACAGATCCTCAACAGAAGGAATCATGAAGTCCTATAAACATTCTGGCAGACTGTTGTAGATTTAAAAAAGCAGAGTTTACCAACACTGGACTGCACCCCATATCGTGACATGACTGACTGTGAAAGGGAAGGTATTAATCCTATTTCTGCTATTTTTAATGGCCTGTGACTAAGCCTCCCATGAGCCATGACGAGAGAAACTTTATTGTTGTTTTCCATTTGATAAAGCACTAAATAAAAATCGGTGTTTTAAATTTGATTTTTATAGGTTATTGTTATAAGTAGCTACTTTTATTGGCAGATTGTGATGAATGAGGTGGTTGTTGATGAGTTAATGACTTGCTTTCCTAGAGTGCAATCACTGCTCAGTGTACTATTCTTAGTATTTTGTGTATTGTTTAGTGATCCCAGAACAAATGCGCTCCATGCTGCATGCAATGATGCTTTGCCACATTGATTGTAAGGGACGGTTGAATAATCCATTCCATATCCAAATCTATATTTGAATGGTGGTGCAAGTGGTTGATGTGCTCGTCTCAGAGTATAAAACTTTGTGGTGTTTGCGTGTTCTTCTCTTGTCTGTGTGGGTTTCCTTTTTTTCCCTCATTTTTTTAACATGTAGTTTTTTTTAATAGTTGATAAGAACTTAACTATAAATCTCATTGTATATGTAGAGAACATTCGCATGTTGTGAAAATGGTTGAAGACTACATTACTTTATGGAAAGTGCTATCTGAAATTTTATTATTTGGTGGATTATTGATACTGCTGGGATAGAAATAATTCACCAATCAAATAATATCTGCTCTGTGGTGGTACTTTTGGGGTCCTAACCATTGGAGAACAGAGTAAACAGGACTAACAGAGTAATTAATTGTAATTGTAGAACTACAAAGTCCACCTTTTACTGCAAGATCTGAATATCTTTGGCATGAACTGAAATGTTAAACAAAGTGTAAACTTACAAATCATAATTTTTTTATTTACCCATTCTAGAGAAATTGGTTGGAAATCGTTGCCACAAAAATGAAACTAATATAGTTGTAAAGATAGTGCTGTTATTATGGAATGGGATGTCCAACAAACCTAATGGCAGGAAGGTCATCTGGCCATACATTTCGCTGGGGGTAATCGCTCATAAAACCTTACACCTCATTTATAATGTATAAGCCTTTACATTTTGGTTATTTAGCAGACTTTGCAGGGTTTTATCCAAAGCAACTTACAAGTATCCCAATATGATGGCTGGGGTCAGAACACAGGGACAGCACCCCGAAAGCAATGGGGGTTAAGGGCCTTGCTCATGGGCACACATCGGTGACTTCAGTGAATATGGGATTTGAACCTTCAACCATCAGATTGATAGCCCAACACTCAAACCAGTGAGCTACCACAAACTGGGCCTTTAGTGATGCGTGTAAGTAAAAGTAAAAGTCTAGGAGTATATCTACACAACACAATCCCCTGCCAAATATTGATTACAAAATGATTTATGTGCTTGGCAACAGTTGTAAGAACTGTTGAACTGAAAAAGGCCATCCCATCCATATATACACTGTTTTGTGTGTTTTATAGGTCAAACACTGCAAAATAATATGACTCGATATTATTATGTGTAAACTGGCGAATTATGAGGCCCTAAATTTTAGGATGAATATAAAAAAGACATAACCGAATTATCCTACACTCTGTATTTGAATATTACAACATAATACTACATTACTGTTGAAAGTTTTTATTTATTTTTTCATTCATTATCTTTTGCTTAATCCTAAGAAGGGGGGGGGGGTGCTGGGAGCTGGAGCTGGGTAGATACACCCAGGACATAGTGCCAATCTATTGCTGGGCACGCTTACTCACACAAACACACACTATATGGGGCAATTTAGAACATTTGATTTTACCTTGAATCCATGTTTTTGGACTATGGAATTTAATTTAATTTCCATTTTACATTTCATCAACCATTTGCCAGTAAAAATGTTTCTAAATTAAAGTATTATATAGGACTATATATATATATATATATATATATATATATATATATATATATATATATATATATATATATATATATATATACATTTTTCTTAGAGGAAACAAATGGTCAATTGTTTTGTGGTGAAGAATTCATAAAGTCATAAGAATATTAAATTGTCCTTACTGAATATTTATGTCCCTGTTAAACCCCATTTCGTTAGACATAGCATTAATAATCATTTCCACAAAGTACAACAATCTTGTATAAAGGAAATTAGTTTTTGGGTTCTGCAAGAACATACTGGTTTATATGTACATAGAGGGGGAGAAAACAACTTTGGGGGAGTTTCTTTAGTCAAAATTAAAGGCAGCGCTGTGGTGGCAGGTGTGTACTGAGCTCTTTGTGTCCTCTTTAATTTGTCACTTGGTTTACTAGGTCTTTCTTCTCTTCTCCTCCCTCTTTCTGTTTTCTGAAGTCTGCACTGTTGAACTGTGATTATGTTTATCCCTCTCCCTGTTCTCCCCCGCCTTTGCCCCTACTATAGCACCTAAGATCATTTAGTTTGTTGTGGTTTTGAATAGTTCACATCTTCAAAGTGTTCTAAATGTTCTTCACAGTTTGATGATCACAAATCAAAGGGGTCCTGTTTCTGTGTGTAGGAGCTCAACCTAGACTAGATTTATCTAGCATAAGTTTCAAAACCAGTTTTGTACAAACATTTACCTTCCATTGAGGCAAAAGACTTTTCATAACTCACTCACCAAAAGAAGAAATCAATTCACATTTGGTGTTTTGTTAAATGTGTTGACGTTAGTGTTTTTTATAACAATTTGGAAATATTTTTAACATAAAATGACACTGTGTTTGTTAACATTTAACTTTTTGTAATTAAATGTATTGCATTTTAATTATGTTTAAACCTGCTATCTGATTGATTACAGGAGAACTTGTTAAAGTAGTCATCAGACTGGGTACAAACCTTAAATCAAACTTGGGATCGAAGGGGCAAGTTTTCAATCATTCATTCATTAATTCATTATCTTCCACTTTAGCCTATATTTGGTTGCAAGGGTTTACTATGCCATTCCAGGGGAGAGCGCTATGAGCGCTGGGCAGGCACATCCAGGACAAGACGCCAATCTATCACAGGGTACAGACACACACAAACAAACACAATATCAGGCAATTTGGAGCATTCACTTTACCTTGAATCCATGTTTTTGGACTGTGGGAAGAAACCGGAGAACCTGGAGAAAACCCATGTGGACACAGGGAGAACTTGTAAACTCCAGCCAGATCGGGATTTGAACCTGGATCCTCAACACTGAGAGGCGGACATGCTAACCACTACGAGGGTCAAGGTTTTTTTTTTTTTTTAATATAATTTAGATGGATTTATTTATTGGTTTAATAATTTTAATTGATCTTTATTTCTTCTGGACTATATGGCATTTTGATTTCTGTCTAGTCAAGATGACAGTTTTCAGTTGCATCAATATGCTGTATAACACATATGCTATTAGTTGAATCTTGGTGACAGTTCAGAGGTTAATTCATATACACAATTGTTTATTCTAAATCTAAATTGTTAAGTTTCAAATGTCAAAGTTCTTACATTATTAACCTTGGCTTGCTTGGAATGCATTTTTACATTTGTAAGTCTTTCTAAATAAATTAGGGGTGGTAGCTCAGTGGTTTGGGTGTTGGGTTATCAATCTGAAGGTTGTGGGTTTGAATCTCAGGTCCAATAAATTTACCAGTGTGGGAGTTTGTAAGTTTAATGAGCCCTGGGGTTCAGGGGATGTGATTAGTTGAACTGTGGTTTGATTTCACTACTGAAACATTTATCCGTAAAACAGATGGCCACTTTCAAGTGCTGCTACAATTAAATTCAGCATCTAACACACGTACTTGACAACTTAAGTTGCTCCATCAAATAGATTTATGTAATCATTGCCACTAAATGATATACTGTAAGCTTGAGTCACCTTATTTGTAAACAAACAAACACATTTTGAGTGACCAATCTAAAAGGCAGATGTTACAACTCAAATTTCTTTCAGGGCTGAATAGATCAACTGCTTCTGTACTTCTACGATAAATGTGCACATAACTTTTTTTTATGACTTTTCAAACACCTGGCTGTAAAAAGCTGTTATTAATATGTAAAACCTCAAAAGCCTTGAGCAGGTGTATATGTCCTTTTTATCATTTAATTGTCGTAGCCTGGGTTGATGGGGCTCTGAAGTATATTTCTGCAGTTATTAAAAATGGAAAACACCTTGATCCTTGATCACCTTGTCTGCATTCAGCCCATAGCAGGGCAGACACAGAAAAACTTTCATGCACACATTCATGCCTAGGAGTAATTTAGTACCTACTACCTGACTGAATTACATTCCTTTGTACTGTGGAGGGAATCCAGAGCTTCTGGTGAAAATACATAGACAGGATTTGAAGCCTTGAATATGAAGGCACCAGTGATGCCAAGCAACTACAATCCCTGGTGTAAATTCAGAAATTATACATTGCATTGCAAATTATACATCAACATTATAATAAAACAATAAGGCAATAAAGGGCATTCATTATTGTGAATAAATCACAGGAAAGAGGTGTTGTTCAGCACGTACAGTTCCACCTCTTTCCCGGAATTTATTCACAATAATGCACATCCTCAAGTGCCTTATTGCTAATGGTTACAAACACGCTATAATAGAAAAAGGTTTTATTCCTAAATGTATTGGTTGAAAGGAAAATCGTTTATAAACTGGTCTTCTGTAATGTAATTTCGTCCTGTTTTTAAAGTTAACACTGACCCAGAGTAACAGAATTCTGGTTTCTCTAGCAATCAAATCCTGCAATCTAGTGGCCCAATAACAGAACAAAATATATAATTAAAAAAAAAAAAAACTAGGGAAAAATGTAGTGTGTCTCACACATTCATATGAATGCCACTGTTCTGGTATTGATCCACCAATCAAAATTTTCCAAGCATCAGCATCCTTTAAGCAACATCCTATAGGAACTGATAAAATATCAAAAAGTGAGGTCAGCACTGCTGTGTCTGATAAACTTAAACAAGTGTTTGTGTGGGTCCTTATTATTACACGATCAATAGAGTAAAAGGCATCAACAAAGTATGTGGAGAAATGGGTTGACTCAAGTCTATATAACTACAAAATGCATTTATACGGTACATTCTGCTGATTTAAAAAAATAAGTGAAAACAAGGACGTGCACCTATTAACAGTGTGTGTATACAGTATGTACTTTGTTAAAATGTGTATAATAATTCTGATACAGTCTAGTTGCACAATATCTGTGATATAATAAAAAAAAAACTGCACTTGTGTAATGGTACCCTGGGACTTTTATATAAAATTATATATTTACAGGTACAAGAGTAGAGCTAGACTCCAGATATGATCAGGTGGTCTTTATAAGCCCAGTAAGCACTGTGTTAACATCAGTAGAGTGCTGTGAGTGGAATAAATTGTGAAAAAAACACAAAAGGTGGAGGTTGTATTTCTCACAGGACCTGAGACCAGTTTTCCACTTCAGCGCAATAATAGAGAGAGAGAGAGAAAACTGGAGAGGGGGTGGAGGTGTGGGCAAGAAGGAGGGTTTATATGTTCTGCACAAGATGAAGAACTTGTGAAGTATTGCCAGAATCCCCCAGGCTTTTTTGGAAGGGTGGGGGTAGAAGGAAATGGAAGTAGAAGGGGTTGAGAAAACATAGGGAGTAGAGAGGAGGAAAGAAGGTAGTAAAAAGTCCTAAGGCGCACACACTCTATTTTAGTGACCTTAGCAGGAAGCAGTGGGTGCACATACAGCCCTCAGATCATTTACAGAAGCTTTACTGCTTTAAGTTTGTGTTTTATGTCCTAATGTATTAGCGTATGTATGTAATTTGTACTCAACCATTACTAGGTGTATGCAGTTGTTGACCTAGTATTTAAATTCTCATATCATGGTGGTAGGGGCATCCAGGGGAGAACATTTTGGGCGCTGGGCAGATACACCCAGGACGGGGTGCGACTCCATCACTGGGCACACTCACACAGATACACACAAACACACACTATTTAGGGGCAATTAAGAGCAGTCAATTCACCTTAAATCTATGTTTTATGGACTGTGAGAGGAAACCGGAGAACCCAGAAGAAACCCACTCAGACATGGGGAGAACATGGAAACACTAACCTGATTGGGATTTCAACCTGGATTTCCAGCGCTTAGAGGCAGATATGCTAACCACTTGGCCACCGTGTCGCCTTAGTATTTAAATTAAGTAATTAATTGCCTAAAATGTTTTTGTATGCTATAGCATTGACATTCGTACTCTTTTTAAAGAGACACATTCTGCTGATTATTTTATTTATGTATAATTAAGAGTGCCAGAGAAAGATGTTTATTTTAATCTTGTGTTTTTGAATGTTAGCGGCCCTGATTCACTTTATTTACTCTAGATTTAAACACTTTGTACTTGAGATAAGGGTGAAAACATAGTGGAACACCTTCTTAAGCTTTACTGCTCTTAAGAAATCCTGTCTTGGCAAGTGTGAAAGGTAGCATGTTATGCAGGATTTGTTGAACGCCCCCCAGTTTATGTTTAATATTAACTCAGAGATTCTGTTTATAACTGATTCCAAAATATTAACAGTGCAGTGCGATTAGCTCCTCACTAAACACCACTCCAACCCTAATGCTGAATTGTAATGACGATATACAGTTGTATTTCTCTCCAGAAAAACAGTGACCTTTTCTCTTAATAATAAATGGTAAATTAGGGATTTCCTGTGTCTGTTGGGTCTTGTAAATTTTAAAATAGCTGCTGTTGTTTTTTGAGAAGACCAGCTAAGTGGTTTCTGCCGGTGGCACAGGTCTCAGGAGTGCAATTTCTTACTTTTTGCTAATTTTCTGATCAATTATTTGTTGTAAAGGCCATTAAAAGCTTGTAGGGTTTTAGGTTTGGACCATTGCTTTTCCAAGGAGTGTTCAGGCTTATTTTAAATTGAGCTAACAAGTGTTTGGTTGAATTTCATAAATGATTAACCCTTAAAAGCTATTTGCTTAATATGGACCAATTATGCTTCTCAGTCAGAACTGTAGAAACAATTCAGTTGAATTATTTTGAGAGAGTGCACAATAATGCACTTGTGTGTTTTTTCTATTAAAACAACAATAAGCGTGATGTAGCAGATAGCATGGTCATCTTGTGTCCTAAGTAGGGCAGTAAATCGGAGCCTTCATGACTCTATTAATTCTTTAAGCCAACACTTGGATTATTTTCAATACTTAAGAATTCCCTGCGATACAATTCGATATGATACAATACTCAATATTTTGACAAAACATATTAAGTTTCAAATAAATCAACGTTATGTCTTTTATTGAAACTAAAGAAGCAGTATTCTATTTACACAATGTCACACGGTAGCAGTTGTGCTCAACACACTGTAAATAGAACTTTAACTCCATAAATACAGTAAAATAAAGTACAATGATCTAAATTGTACTTTCAATGTAATAATGTATAGTTTTTAAAGTCTGTATGAACATTATATTGTAGATCTGTTCTGATAAATAAATCTGATTCTGATAAAGTCTAATGCTTACTGTGCAAGTGTAGTCTATGATTTATATACAGTGTGTGTGTGTGATATATTATAGTCTATGTTGTGTGTGTGTGTGGTGGACATTTTTAAAAGGCACGTTTTTTGAGCAGCGCCGGTGTTTGGAGAAGAGCAGAAAAGCCGGAAGAGGAAGGGGTTTATTTAATATAGTTGCATTTAGTGATGATGCGTGACAAACATGTTTATTGGACATTTATGAAAATACAGAACAAATCATGTCCCATATTGGTTCAATACAGGACACAAGATTCAAAAATTAAATAAAGGACATTCTGTATTTTCAGAATGAGTAGAGCGAGTCACAACTCTACTAGCACCACTCCATTTGTTTTTCTAAAGCCAAAACACTTCCACACCCCGACTTTATGCCAACTGGATTGTGTAACATTACCCTCTCTTTGCCTTCTCCCTCTTGTGAAGTATAAGAGAAGTAGGAAGACAATAATGAGGTAGTGCCACCACAGTACAGTCTATCAAATAGGCGGCAATATAAATACATAATATTAAATTGTTCTTAGTAACAGTTTTGAATGAAGTGTGACGCTGGCATCAGCTACAGCAGTTTTCCTGTTTCTTTAAAGATCCTCATTAGAAAAGCAAGAAAATTAATAAATAAATGGATGAAGTTTGTGATATGCCTGTTTGCCAGCTGTGTGACCTTGTGCTAATTTTAAAATGTGTCTGAATAAGGTAAAACCTCATTCGAATGAAATTGGTGTATTAGCTTATACACAAGATAGACAAGTAGAACTAGTTAAAAACACAGAATAGGACTATGACCCAATGATTAATAATAAATTGTGTATGTTTTTGTACTTGAGTTTGTCATGACTGTGCTGTGTAGTTGTCTTCTTGTAAGTTCTTTCCATTTTCGTTGTTTGTGTAGTAGACAGGACTTCAGAGAGCGGTGAACTCGACCTGAGTGGGATTGATGATGATGAAATTGAGCGGGTAAGTTACAACTTTATTGTTACAGTAGTTTGGAAATTGTTCATATTGCTGGAGTGTGATGTTGGGGCACAGTAATAAAATTGGGACCAGGATCAATATAACATACAAAGCAACTGAAAAGAACAAAATATAATAAACAATTGTTACAACATTTCTAATTTGATTAGATTAGATTCAACTTCATTGTAATTACACATGAAATAGTTACAATGGAAAAGGGTAAGCATTAGATGGACAGGATGGAAGAAATCTTTAATGATGCTGTGAGATTGATGCAGGAAGCGCTTCCTCTGAATGTCCTCAATGGGTAAAAGTGGAGACCCTATGATGCACTGGGCTGTTTTCACCACCCAATGAAGTGCTTCAGTCTGCAACAGTGAAGTTTCAATACCAGTTTGTGAGGATATTTTCAATAACGCAGTGGTAGAGGTTCACAAATATTGCAGAATAGTTTTTCCTAAATGTGTTCGTGTTTGCAAATGACATATTTATATAAGTAAATAAAGGATGACGCTTGTTTGCTGTTGTGTATGCCTGCGTGTGTGTGGTTATTAATTGTTGTACATTGCCATCACACATCGTCTTCATGTCTAAATTTATTGAGGTTTCAAACAGTGTACTGAACTGTGTGCTGTCGTGCGTATGTTTGCATGTGTGTGGTAATTAATTGTTGCACTTTGAATCAAGTTTTCTTAAACTTACACAAACATGTCTTATTCAAACACCTATTTATGGCCACATAAAAATTTCAATTAATCAAACATAATTTAATAAACATGATTTACTATGTTTTTTTTTTTTTGTGTGTGTCTCTAGCTGTTAAAATAAACCTACAATAAAAATTATAGAAATATCTATGTAAGGGGGTAAACTTACAAAAGAAATTCCCAGTTTTTGATATTGATGTATTTACTGTACAGTACATGCTTACAGTTTAACAAATTGAAAAAACCTGAATTAGATTTAAATGGCTGAAAAGTGACCCAGGTTCCGTAATTGTACATTGCCTTATATATATTTAAGTCATTGTGTTAATGCTGTATGAATTTGCCTTACACACAAAAGAAAATGTAATATCAATAATAAAAATTGGAAGTTATTTTAGGTTTTAAAAGGGTTATGCACTTTCAGAGTTAACATGCTTAACTACTTTAACAAACACTGGATGCATTCCATCTCTTCCTCAGTACATTCTTAATGAAAAAGAAGTTAAAATTAAAACTGAACTGTGGATGTTGGAGAATGCTGACTACCTCAAAGAACAGAAAGGTAACCATGCTCATTTCTGCCTTATATCATGCACATATATGCTTTAAAATTGTTTGTTGAATTTGTTTTTGTATTATTTTTAGAGAAGGAAGAGAAAATTGCCAAGGAAAAGGAGCTTGGCATATATAAGGAAAAAAAGGTGCGTATATTTTTACATGTTTGTAGACACTTTTTAACATATAAAGTTGCTTACATAAAAACATTCTCCAAGACATTCCAAACATTATCTTAAGGTCAGGATTCTGTGTTGGATAAAGAATGTAAAATAATTAATAATGCTTATAAACCACTTTTTTTATATAGTGGAATATGTCCATGCCATTAGGAAAGAAAATGGGTATTGGAGTAATGGAGTAAACCTGCTAAATTTTACTTTTAATCCCTCATATTATTACTGAGCTGCAACCAGACAAATGAATGAATGGCAGAACATAACTCTGAAACAAGAAAATTTTTGTTGGGCAGATATTATTTAGGCGTCTAAACGTGTAAAGTTTGGTGAAAGTCATTTAGTCCGAATTATTAAAATGGGGATGGGACAAATTTTAAAATAGCCTACCTGTGCAATGCCGTGCTCTGAGTCTGACTTGGCAGCTTTACGGTTTAAGCTTTACTTGTTTAATGTCTTGTTTAATGTCTTTACCAAACGAGTAATGCTATTATAAGCAGACAGTGATAAGTCTATTTTTAAGTTTAGTCACGAGTCCACCGTCAAGTAGGGATGAGACAATTAATAAATTACAATTTCTTATGATTATTTATTTAAGTTTAATACAAAATAACATTTTGTTATCGAAAACAATGTTGCTCTCTATTCCATCATGAATGGACATGTTTTTTTTCTTAATGTCAGAGTTTTCACTTCTGTTTTACCTCCTAGGCTCGAAAATCATCTCAGAGAAAGCAGCCGATCAGCGCCAGTACAGCGGACGAGGCCATTGAAAAGATGCTGGAGCAGAAACGCATTTCCAGTAAGATCAACTATGATGTGCTAAAGGACCTAAACAAATCAAGCACTAAGAGCCCCTCAGCTGAGCCCAAAGAGTCAAATCCCAGCCTGGTCACTCCAAGAAAATTGGCATCAACAAACCAACGCAGAACACAGAACTCATCCAGTTTAGCAGTTCCAGCTAGTAACTTCGGCAAAAGGTATTGCATTGAACATTTGCCTTATTGCAAAATGAATCTTGGTTCAACAAAGTCAACAACATATTACTTAACTGTAGTAAATTGCTAAACATCTGACATAAATAGAGGGCAGAAATAGGCACTTAATTCGTATACTTCTGTTCCAAAATAATTTGGGTGTCTAATAGCCAGCCACTTTTTCAGATGTGATGTCATAATGATCCAATTTACATTTCCATAACAGTTTAAATAGCATCATAATGTATCCTGACTCTGTCATTTCAGACCTGCTCATAAGCAGAGAATTAAGTGCAGTGCGTATATATGTGTGTGTGTGTGTGTGCATATATATATATATATATATATATATATATATATATATATATATATATATATACACACACACCCAGCGATAAATTGGCGCCCTGTCCTGGGTCTATCTGCCCAGCGCCCGAAATGTTCTCCCCTGGATGGGCATAGGGGAACCCCACCGCGACCCTACTAGAGGATAAAGCGGGAGATAATGGATTGATGAATGAATATATATATATTCTCTATCTGTTTTTTTTTACCGAGGTGCTGATTTGTATGTGTCCAGTTTATATCTATAGATAAATGTAATTATATAAATACACATGCCAGGAGGAATGTTGACCTACATTTGGAAATGAGGTCCTTCCTCCAGCTAACTGTAATAGCATGCATACACAGGCTTCAATTAAGTTTACATAAATTATAGTTTGATTTTAGGAGCAGCTTAGTTTATGTCAGGTATAGCCTGTGTGTGTGGGTCTTGTCCTGTTTTACCCATCATGTTGTACATACACAAGGGTGTAACTGCCAAATATACAGTCAAGCCCGAAATTATTCATACCCCTGGCAAATTTCGACTTAAATTTACTTTTATTTAACCAGCAATTTTTATTTTTGACTGGAAATGACACAGGCATCTCCCAGGAGATAATACGATGATGTACAAGAGGCATCATTGTGGAAAAAAATATTTCTCAGCTTTTTTTCACATTTGAACAAAAAGTGGCATGTCCAAAATTATTCATACCCTTTGCAAACTGTCATAGTCTATGGGAAAATCCGAAGTTCAATATCATTCCAAATGGTCCAAGCTGTTTTAAAGCATACTAATTACCCTGATTTATTGGGAACAGCTGTTTTAATTAACTCAACAGGTGAAAAACAGCAGCTCTCTGCAGTTGGTTTGTGGCTAAGACAAAAGAGTTCACTAAGGACCTGCGGCTGTGCATTGTGGCCACTCACAAGTCAGAAAAGGGCTATAAGGCCATATCAAAATGTTTTCAAGGTACAGTGGCTACAGTGCAAAGTATTATAAAAAAATACAAGAAGTTCTGCACTGTGGAAAATTTCAGATGATGTGGTCGGAAGCCAAAAGTGACACCTGTGCTGGCCAGGAAGATAGTGACAGTGGTGTAGAAAAATCCAAGGATCAACACCAATGCCATCCTGTTGAATCGGGGCTCTAAACTCAATGCAGACAGTCCAACAGACATTGCACACTGCTGGGTTAAACTGATGCAGACCAAGCAGGATGCCACTTCACCAGAAAAGGCTTCTGGCTTTCTGTTTTACGGTCAGATGGAATAAAAATTTAATTGTTTGGCCACAATGATGTGTCCTTCATTTGGCGTAAAAAAGGAGAAGCCTTTAACCCTAAGAACACCGTCCCCACTGTCAAACATGATGTGGAAACCTAATGTTTTGGGGTGTTTTTTTCTGCCAGTGGACCAGGGAACTTGATCGCATTAAATGGCACCATGAAAAAAGAGCAATACATCAAGATTCTCAACAACAAAATCAGGAAGTCTGCAGAGAAACTTGCCATAGGAACCAGTAGACATTTCAGCATGACAACGACCTGAAACACACAGCCAAAGTGGTGAAGAAATGGTTAGCAGACAAAAACATTAACGTTTTGCAGTGGCACAGCCACTGACTTGAATCCAGTTGAGAATTTGTAGAGGGAGCTTAAGATCAGGGTGATGGCAAGGAGACTCTCCAACCTCAAAGAGTTGGAACTAAATCGCTAAAGATAAATGGGCAAAAATACCAGTGGAGACATGCAAAAAGCTGGTCAGCAATTACAGGAAGTGTTTGTTTGCTGTAATAATAGCCAATAAAGGCTTTTCTGTTAATTATTGAGAAGAGTATGAATAATTTTGGACATGCCACTTTTTGTTCAAATGTGAATTTTTTTTCCACAATGATGCCTCTTGTACATTATCGTATTATCTTCTGGGAAATGCCCGTGTCATTTCAAGCCAACAATAAAATTGCTGGTTGAATAAAAGTAAATTTTAGTCAAGATTTTCCAGGGGTATGAATAATTTCGGGCTTGACTGTATGTATTTGTCATGTATGTCTGTGTGTGTATGTATGTATGTATGTATATATATATATATATATATATATATATAT
>JAFMOD010000379.1:74633-89154 GCA_019802435.1 Corydoras maculifer
CATACAACACAACACAACAAACACCATATAACACAACACAACAAACACCATACAACACAACACAACAAACACCATATAACACAACACAACAAACACCATATAACACAACACAACAAACACCATATAACACAACACAACAAACACCATATAACACAACACACACATATATATATATATAATATGACAGCCATTCAAAACCTTTAAGACGTGAGGAGACTTCATTATTATTATTATTATTATTATTATTATTATTATTATTATTATTAGGGCGGCACGGTGGCTTAGTGGTTGGCATGTTCTCCTCTCAGCGCTAGGAATTCCCGGTTTGAATCCCAATCAGGGTGGAGTTTCCATGTTCTCCCCGTGTCTGCGTGGGTTTCCTCCGGGTTCTCCGGTTTCCTCCCACAGTCCAAAAACATGGATCAAGTCAATTGAGTTTTCCAAATTGCCCCATATAGAGTGTGTCTGTGTGAGTGAGTGTGTGCCCAGCGATGGATTGGCGCCCTGTCCTGGGTCTATCTGCCCAGCGCCTGAGACGTTCTCCCCTGGATGGGCATGAGGAACCCCACCGCGACCCTAATAGAGGATAAAGCGGGAGATAATGAATGAATGAATGAATGACAGCCATGAGATATTGTCTGTTAAAAAAAGTGTTGTAATGTCACATTTTGTGTTTATGGGGGGGGTCTGTTCTGCATCTTTGTTTGTGTGTGTGTGTGTGTGTGTGTTTGTGTGTGTGTGTGTGTGTGTGTGTGTGTGTGTGTGTGTCTGTACACCTGTCTGTGTGTCTGTTTCACCCCAACCAAAAAAACATCCATTAGTCATGAGAGCTGAGGTGTACCTCTGGCCAACAGAGAGGAACACTTCGGAGAGTCAGCCATCGCAAGACAGGTGTGTGTGTGTGTGTGTGTGTGTGTGTGTGTGTGTGTGTGTGTGTGTGTAACCAGGCACTGAAGCCTCACTGTCTCTCATCGATCCATGTCCATGTAGCTGCTATTAGCACATTGATGTCAGGGGACGTAGGAGACGTTGGACATAGTTAAAAAACAAATATGCCAATCCCCAGTGTTGTGAGAGGTGTGTGTGAGTGTGAGTGTGAGTGTGAGTGTGTGTGTGAGTGTGAGTGTGTGTGTGAGTGTGCGTGTGTGTGTGTGTGTGTGAAATGACACCGACAGATGTAAATGCTGTCAGTTTAATTGAGTGTATAACGTTATAGAGAGGATTGTACCACTGTAAGTTTTGATCATGTGACTCAACGGGATGCAGGGATAGGAACCACTTTGGGACTTTTGGGTCGGGGGGGGTTTCCCCATGACCATTCAGGAGAGCACGTTTCGGGTGCTGGCCAGATACACCCAGGACAGGGCGCCAATCTATCACTGAACACACCCTTACTCACACAGACACACTCTATATGGGGCAATTTGGAGAATTAAAATGCCCTTGATCCATGTTTTTTGGACTGTGGGAGGAAACTGGAGAACCCGGGGGAAACCCACACAGACAGGAGAACATACTAAACCACTAAGCCACCGTGCCGCCCTATTATCATTATTATTATTATTATTGTTTTTATTTAATTAATTATTTTATGTATTATTATTATTATTATTCATTCATTCATTATCTCCCGCTTATCCTCTATTAGGGTCGTGGTGTGGTTCCCCATGCCCATCCAGGGGAGAACGTCTCAGGCGCTGGGCAGATAGACCCAGGTCAGGATGCCAATCCATCGCTGGGCACACACTTACTCACACAGACACACTCTAAATGGGGCAATTTGGAGAATTCAATTGACTTGATCCATGTTTTTGGACTGTGGGAGGAAACCGGAGAACCCGGAGGAAACGCACGCAGACACGGGGAGAACATGGAAACTCCACCCAGATGGGGATTCGAACCGGGAATCCCTAGCGCGAATGTGCTAAAGCACTAAGCCAGTGTGCCGCCCCTATTATTATTATTATTATTATTATTATTATTATTATTATTATTGTTATTATTTAATTAATTATTTTATGTATTATTATTATTATTATTTTATTTATTATTATTATTATTATTATTATTATTATTATTATGATTATTATGATTATTATTATTGTATTTATTATTATTATGATTATTATAATTTTATTTATTATTATTATTATTATTATTATTATTATTTTATTTATTATTTTTCATATACTGTGTTTGGCTACACGCCGTGTGCTCTCTGTGATGCTCTTGCCCCTGCCCCGTGGACGGGCTCAGTTATGGGAGATCATGCTGAGCCGACGGAACCCGACAGACAGGCCGTTCATCGGTACCCGATCACATGCCCTGTTGCCCCGTGCCACTGTAGGATTCACATATCGTTTTCGATCAATGGTCTCAGCACATCGTCAGCTGACAGCTCCATCCATCAGGTGATCGTTCAAGGACGTGGGGCGTCCCGCGCTCTCTCTCCCATCACAGCGGCTTTAAGAGATGAGACGAGGTCCACCCAAACCGGGCCGACTTTGAGAAAGCACACAAACAGCAGTGTTTATATATATATCAGAGTTTGTTTCACCTTGAATGCTTCAGAGTGAGCAGCAATGAACGGTGAAAGCTGATTGGCTCGGAGGCCTGAGCATATTTAAATACTTTATGACTCATTGTCATCCATCCATCTATTATCCTCCACTTTATCCTCTATTAGGGTAACGGGGAAGGGGGCAATCTATCACTGGAAACAAACACACTCACACACACAAACACTATATGGGCCGATTTGGAGAATTCAATTGACCTTGATCCATGTTTTTGGACTGTGGGAGGAAACCGGAGGACCCGGAGGAAACCCACACGGACACGGGGAGAAAGTTTCTGGGACTGGGCAGATACACCCAGGACAGAACACCAATCCATCACTGGGCACACACTCACTCACTCACACACATGTACACTATAGGGGCAATTTGGAGCATTTAATTTCCCTTAATCCATGTTTTTGGACTGTGGGAGGAAACCGGAGGACCCGGAGGAAACCCACACGGACACGGGGAGAAAGTTTCTGGGACTGGGCAGATACACCCAGGACAAAACACCAATCCATCACTGGGCACACACTCACTCACACACATGTACACTATAGGGGCAATTTGGAGCATTTAATTTCCCTTAATCCATGTTTTTGGACTGTGGGAGGAAACCAGAGAAACCAGAGGAAGCCCACGTGGACACGGGGAGAACATGGAATCTCCAGCCACATTGTGATTGGAACCGGGAATCCCCAGCGCTGAGAGGAGCCGAATCATGTCATCATTTTTAGAAATATATAGAGATTAACAGGCACGGTGGCTTAGTGGTTAGCACGTTCTCCTCTCAGCACTAGGGATTCCCGGTTCGAATCCCCATCTGGGTGGAGTTTCCATGTTCTCCCCGTGTCTGCGTGGGTTTCCTCCGGGTTCTCCGGTTTCCTCCCACAGATCAAGTCAATTGAATTCTTAAAATTGCCCAATTTAGAGTGTGTGTGTGTGAGTGAGTGTGTGCCCAGCGATGGATTGGCGCCCTGTCCTGGGTCTATCTGCCCAGCGCCTGAGACGTTCTCCCCTGGATGGGCATGGGGAACCCCACCGCGACCCTAATAGAGGATAAGCGGGAGATAATAAATGAATGAATGAATATAGAGATTAACAACAGCCCTAGAATACAACCTTGAGGTACCCCACAGTCTTTTGGGCTTTTTCAGTGTGAGCTACAGAACACTCGGGTCTAATGGCACGCTGCATCCGCTGACAGATAAAGAAAGATAAATAATATCACCAGTAGCTGGAAGAGAAGATTCATTTGGCATTCCTGTTCTGGAAGAAGGAGTCTGCTCATGGCGGCCGTATGGATTTTTCCAGGCTGCGGGAGCGCGGGGCGGTGGAGGAGGGCTAAATTTAAACGGGGGTAATTGAATTGGGAAGCAAAGTGCAGAAAGGAAGGAAGCAGAGACTTGGCCGAAGAGCGTAATGATTTCTGACTGGAGTGCTGAATTGGTAAAAAAAAAATCCGCCGCAAACAAACATGCGTGCCAACAACGTTTCCCCTTTTTATTTTTTTATTATTATTGATAAACCCGAGTGCGTCCTCTGCTCCAAGAACGAGTTTGGCTTTGAGACTAACGTTACGGCAACGTTTTTACTTTATCAACCATCATCTGTGCAAAAAATTCATTCATTCATTCATTCATTCATTATCATTATAACCCACGTGCCCATCCACGGGACAGGGTGCCATCACTCACTCACACACACACTCTATATGGGGCAATTTGGAGCATTCAATTGACCTCTAATCCATGTTTTTGGACTGTGGGAGGAAACCAGAGAACCCTGAGGAAGCCCACACGGACACGGGGAGAACATGCAAACTCCACCCAGATGGGGATTCGAACCGGGAATCCCTAGCGCTGAGAGGAGAACATGCTTAACCACTAAACCACTGGGCCATGTCCGTCCATCCATCCATTATCTTCCGCTTTATTCCGCTATTTCGGGCGCTGGGCACCCAGGACGGGGGGGGGCAATCTATCCCTGGACACACACTCCCTCACACGCATACACACACTCTATATGGGGCAATTTGGAGAATTCAATTGACTTGATCTATGTTTTTTGGACTGTGGGAGAAAACCGGAGAACCCGGAGGAGACCCATGTGGACACGGGGAGAACATGGAAACTCCACCCAGATTGGGATTCGAACCGGGAATCCCTAGAGCTGAGAGGAGAACATGCTACTACAGTACCGTGCCGCCATGAAATATATAAACAGATCGAGTGTTTACACTTGTGTGTGTGTGTGAGTGTATGTGTGTGTGTGTGCGTGTGTGTGTGTGTGTGTGTGTGTGTGTATGTGTGTGTGTGTGTGTGTGTGTGAATGTGAGTGTATATGTGTGTGTGTGTGTGAGTGTATATGTGTGTGTATATGTGTGTATGTGTGAGTGTGAGTGTATATGTGTGTGTGTGTGTGTGATTGTATATGCGAGTGTGTGTGTATATATGTGTGTGTGTGTGTGTGTGTGTGTGCGCGAATGTATATGTGAGTGTGTGTATATGTGTGTGAGTGTGTGTGAGTGTATATGTGTGTGTGTGTGTGTGTGTGTGTGTGTGTGTGTGTGTGTGTGTGTGTGCGTGTGTGTGTATGTGTGTGTGATGATGCTCAGCAGAGTGCACAGAGCTGTCAGGGTGATTCAGTGTTTACTAAAGTGTCGTTTCTTTCACCTCAACATCTCACTAGGTGGACTGCAGTTCCAGGAGTCTCACACACACACACACACACACACACACACACACACCTACACACACACACATATACACACACACACACACACCTACACACACACACTCACACACATACACACACATACACACACATATGCAGGCAGGCATGCACACACTCACACACACACCTACACGCAAACACACCTACACGCACACATCCACACACACAAGCACGCACACACACACCCACCCACACAAACACATACACACACACACCCTTGCACACAACCACACACACATGCACACCCACATACAGACCTACACCCACACAGACCTACCCACACAAACAAGCATACATACACACATACACACTCACACATGCACACCCACACACACAAGCACACCTACACACACCCACACCCACCCACCCACATGCATCCACACACACACACACACACTTCCTCATGACGTTGCTATGACAGCCCTTACAGCAGGTCCAGTTCTTGGCGTGGTGGACGGGTTCGGTAGCGTCTCTCTGCGTCTCGCGGCGTTATTTGCAGCTGCAGCAGAGTGTGAGTGTAATTCCATCTGCGCAGCCGGATCTGCGCAGCTGTAAGTGCCTTTACGTGTCCTGCTCGTTGCTATTGACTGGATTCTAAACACTGAGTGCAGCAGGAATGTTTTTATTTCATCAGTTATCAAACACCGCTTCGATTTTTAGTCCAATTACATTATTACATTACGTAAACCCCACTCCATTATTGTTCGCCAAGTTAAAAACAGTGTATCGCGATCGACTAAAGGCATCAGCGACTGCGCCGGGGGCGCACTCTGCCGGAACGCCGCCAGCCACGAGCAGAACAACCATACGTTCAGTGAACGGCAAGACGTAATTGTGGGACGCTCATAGTCCTGCGAAAATGATTTTGGCCTTCCAGCGTTTAGGCATTTAGCTCCCAATCTGGGTGGAGTTTGCATGTTCTCCCTGTGTGTGCGTGGGTTTCCTCCGGGTTCTCCGGTTTCCTCCCCCTGAATTCTCCAAATTGCCCCATATAGAGTGTGTTTGTGTGTGTGTGTCTATGTGAGTGTCCAGCAATAGATTGGCGTCCTGTCCTGGGTGTATCTGCCCAGCACCCGAAACGTGTCCCCCCCCCCCCCATCCTAACAGAGGACAAGGTGGACTCAGGATTCCCGGTTCGAGTCCCCATCTGGGTGGAGTTTCCATGTTCTCCCCGTGTCTGTGTGGGTTTCCTCCGGGTTCTCCGGTTTCCTCCCACAGTCCAAAAACATGGATCAATTGAGTTCTCCAAATTGCCCCACATAGAGTGTGTGTGTGAGTGTGTGTGTGTCCAGCGATAGATTGCCCCCCTGTCCTGGGTGTATCTGTAATAGAGGATAAAGCAGAAGATAATGGATGGAAATTACAAATGAAATATAGCAGCGTATAATAAAAATGTAAATGTTTAAATATAATAGCGATAAACGAAATAAAAATCAAATCCAAAATCTAAAATATCGCAGCTGAGGCCTGAAACTTAAACCTTAAATGTGATCCAGGTTCAGCACACGTCCTCGTCATGCCCATATTTGGCGCGTGAGGTCTAATCCCTCTAATAAACCAATGAAATGACCTAAAGCGTCCGAACGAAACCCCGAAATCAGAAAAAGGTTCGGCGGATCGTACGCGTGTTCTCCGAACTGCGGAGCAGAGTCCTCAGCACGGCGGTCAGCGGTCAGATTCAGGTCCGTCATGATTATCAGAGGAAATCGGCTTTCCACGGCCCACTCGTGTGCACAGGGTCACGGACGTGGCCTCCGCCGGGTCCACGGCTGTGGATGGGAGCAAGAGACACTCTGGGGGGGGGGGGGTCATTAGCTGCGAGGTGAAAGTCTTTATTCAGTAAGTGCGACGCCTCGAGACGATGCAGAAACGGCGAAATCCAGGAGGCGAGGCACATCATTACACACTTTCCCCTCCTCAGCCAATCAATACACTCCGGCAAACTCAATCACGGCCCCGAGTCTCAGCCGGAGAGCCGGATCTGAGAATTATATCCATATGTTCGGCTCAGATTCATATTATTAACCTGTCTTTCGATAACCTGGACGATGTAGAGTCCACCAGGTTTCTTATCTATTGTTTTTTTTTTAATTCATGCTATTTGTCTGCTACTATTTATATATCGTCTGTGATAACTCATAATCTATGTATTGTGTGCAAAAAATTACATACATATATATATATAGTCTGTTATTTTATTTTACTCTCTGCTAAATTTATACATTATATCATTTATATAGGGGCGGCACGGTGGCTTAGTGGTTGGCATGTTCTCCTCTCAGCACTAGGGATTCCCGGTTCGAATCCCCATCTGGGTGGAGTTTCCATGTTCTCCCCGTGTCCGCGTGGGTTTCCTCCGGGTTCTCCGCCGTTCTCCATGCCGCCGTTTATCCATCCATTATTCATTATTCATTCGTTCATTATCTTCAGCTTTATCCTCTATTAGGGTCGCGGCGGGGGGGACGGGGACGGGGGGGTTCCCCATGCCCATCCAGGGGGGAACTTCTCAGACGCTGGGCAGATACACCAAGGACAGGGGGGCAATCTATCACTGGACACACACTCACTCACACACACACACACTCTATATGGGGCAATTTGGAGAACTCAATTGACTTGATCCATGTTTTTAGACTGTGGGAGGAAACCGGAGAACCCGGAGGAAACCCACGCGGACACGGGAAGGACATGGAATCTCCACCCAGATTGGGATTCGAACCGGGAATCCCTAGAGCTGAGAGGAGAACATGCTGAACCACTAAGCCACCATGCCGTCCTATATATATATATATATATATATATTTGTATACTTTATACCCATGTTTCTGAACAAGTACAAACGTTTTCATGCTTTTTTTAATTCTTGCGAGCTTACTGAGTGCACAACGAAGGACAATAAAGCTGATCTAAGTCTCTTTGAGTCTCGCTCTGAAACCCCTGCTCTCTTTGATGGCGTCAATCGGTGACATCACAACGGTGGCGCGACCTCGTCGTGTAAACCCCAATCAGTGCGTTGTGTCCGACGCCGTCCGGCTCTCCTGAGACTATTGTTCTTTCCTGTTGCGGAATTAACGAGGCCGCCGAATTAAGGAACCCACGACTCCCCGCGACGCCATGAAGTTTGCGTTATCACGTTACTCTCCGAGACGCGTTCGGCGAAGGCGAATCGGGCGTGATGGAGCATAAACAGCACGGGATAACCTCATGAATCCCCGCGGCCTGCCGTCGAGGCCGGCCGACGCTAATTTCCGGGATGTTTTGGTAATGGATTGATTGGGGTATGATTGCGCGACCCCTCGGAGGGCGAGCGGGACGACGCGAGGGTTCAGATTAGCTCTGGATTGATGCTGGTTTTAACTGGCTTCCTCGGAGGAGCCAGCCATTATCTTACATGTAGCCTTCAGCAATCGAGTTTACTGGAACTTAATCATCCTCCCCGCCCCCGCCCCCGCCCCCGCCCCTCGCGGGGTAATCTAATGGACGAGCAGCACTTCAGAGGCTTCTTTAGGGTTTGGGGCCTCTGACACGGGCCAAGGTCTGCCGGCTTTGACTTTGAGTGACGGAAAAATGTGGAGGATCAGTCTGAACAAGGTTTCATACAATCAGCTCGGCTCTGCGGGGGAGGACGAGTCGAGCCAAGGACGCCATAATAATAATAATAATAATAATAATAATAATAATAATAATAATAATAATAACAACAACAAAAAATGTATAATAATAATAATAATAATAATAATAATAATAATAATAGTAATAATAATAATAATAATAACAATAACAACAACAAAAAATTTATAATAATAATAATAATAATAATAATAATAATAATAATAATAAAAATAATAAAACATTAATAATAATAATAATAATAATAATAATAATAATAATAAAACATTAATAATAATCATAACAATAATAATAATAATAATAATAATAATAGCAATAATACCAAATTAATCATAATAATAAAATAATAATACTAAAATAATACTATATATATATATATATATATATATAAATAAATAATAATATCGGGTGGCACGGTGGCTTAGTGGTTTGGCATGTTCTCCTCTCAGCAGTGGAGATTCCCAGTTCGAATCCCAATCTGGGTGGAGTTTTCATGTCCTCCCCATGTCCACGTGGGTTTCCTCCGAGTTCTCCGGGTTTGCTCCCACAGTCTAAAAACATGTATCAAGGTCATTTGAATTCTCCAAATTGCCCCATAGAGAGTGTGTGTCTATGCCCAGCAATAGATTGGCGTCCTGTCCTAGAACACCCTCCCCCCTCCCCAAAACCCCAGTCCCCTAGGACCCAGCGAATGATGCTGAGAGATACCTTTCACGACGAGCTCTGGGCTTAACGATAACCTGAGCAAGTTGTGAAATTGATTACAGTTTATTTTCATAACTGATCGATAACCCGTGCTGATTTGCAGCTCATCGGGGGATGGGGAGGGTGGCAGCTCAAGGTTGCCCCCCGTTCTACTCGGCGGAGGGAAGGCAGTCTGAGTTCAAGTGTAAGTAATTTATTTATAGAGCGCTTTTTTACAACAGAACGTCGTCACAAAGCAGCGTTACAGCATGAAAAGCCTTTAAACCCCTGAAGAGCAAGCCGAAGCGACAGCGGCAAGACAAAACTCCCCGTTATGTTGTTATTTTAGGGAAGAAACCTTGTGGCACGGTGGCTTAGTGGTTTGCATGTTCACCTCCCAGTGCTGGGGATTCCCGGTTCGAATCCCAATCTGGGTAGAGTTTCCATGTCCTCCCCGTGTCCGTGTGGGTTTCCTCCGGGTTCTCCGGTTTCCTCCCACAGACCAAAAACATGGATCAAGTCAATTGAGTTCTCCAAATTGCCCCATACAGTAGAGTGTGTGTGTGTGAGTGAGTGTGTGCCCAGCGATAGATTGGCGCCCTGTCCTGGGTGTATCTGCCAACCACCCGAAACCCCCCCCCTTGATGGGCATGGGGAACCCCCTCCACCCCCCCCCCGCGACCCTAATAGAGGATAAAGAGGGAGATAATGGATGGATGGAACCTTGTGAGGACCAAGACTCAGTGGGGGACTGGAACCCGGAGTCGTGATCGAGGTCCTCGCATTGCCGTGACGCATTAAAAACGGCACCCCACTCCCGCCGTGACATCTGAAAACACAGGACGCAGCGGCGGGCCGGGCGACGCGGCGCGGGAGCAGCATCCGAAAAAAAAACGGGAAAAAAAAAAACCCCGAAAAAAGGGCCGAAAAAGGAGTGCGGCGCGAAAGGCCTGCAGCTCAGACAAAGCAATTCATTAAGTCTCTGGCTGTCAATAGCCTGTTCATCTGCGCTATCACCATCTCTCTAATGGAATTGGCCAGCGTCAGCGCGCCGCCTGCTCTGCTGCATTAACACAATGGACTGTGCAGATATATTTCCCTCGCCGGCTCCTCGCGCTGTCCTGCGCCTATAAATTACGCCGTGCCGAGCAGGGAGGTCAGGCCCGTGCCACCGCAGACGTGCCAGCCGGATCCCGCCGTCACCTCGACGACCTTCTGCGGAGGAGTTTACGAGGACCGAGCCTGCTCCATTTAAAGCCTCACACACACACACGCCTGCGCAGACGGTCAGCAAATTCAAAACCTTTAAGACGTGAGGAGACTTCATTATTATTATTATTATTATTATTATTATTATTATTATTATTAGGGCGGCACGGTGGCTTAGTGGTTTAGCACGTTCTCAGCATTAGGGATTCCCGATTCGAATCCCCATCTGGGTGGAGTTTGCATGTTCTCCCCGTGTCCGCGTGGGTTTCCTCCGGGTTCTCCGGTTTGCTCCCACAGTCCAAAAACATGGATCGAGTCAATTGAGTTCTCCAAATTGCCCCATATAGAGTGTGTGTGTGAGTGAGTGTGTGCCCAGCGATGGATTGGCGTCCTGTCCTGGGTCTATCTGCCCAGCGCCCGAGACGTTCTCCCCTGGATGGGCATGAGGATGGGAACACCCCCCCCCCTGCAACCCTAGTAAATGGATTATTATTAGCGCGGCACGGTGGCTTAGTGGTTGGCATGTTCTCCTCTCAGCACTAGGGATTCCTGGTTCGAATCCCAATCTGGGTGGGGTTTGCATGTTCTCCCCGTGTCTGCGTGAGTTTGCTCCGGGTTCTCCGGTTTCCTTGGGTTTCCTCCATGCCGCCGTTCATCCATCAATTATTCATTATTCATTCGTTCATTATCTTCAGCTTCATCCTCTATTAGGGTCGCGGGGGGGGGGGGGGGGTTCCCCATGCCCATCCAGGGGAGAACTTCTCAGGTTCTGGGCAGGATAGGACGCCAATCTATCGCTGGGCACACACTCACTCACACAAACACTCTATATGGGGCAATTTGGAGAACTCAATTGATCCATGTTTTTGGACTGTGGGAGGAAACCGGAGAACCCGGAGGATACCTACGGGGACACGGGGAGGACATGGAGACTCCACACAGATGGGGATTCCAGCCGGGAATCCCTAGTGCTGAGAGGAGAACATGCTAAACCACAAAGTCACCGCGTCGCCCTCCATCCGTTACCTTCTGCTTGATTCTATAATGGAATTGCCCGTCATGCCCATCCTGCGAAGAATGGGCGCCAATCCATCACTGGTACACACGCTGTATGGGGCAATTTAGAGCAGCCAATTCACCATTCAGACTGGGAAACGGGAGAACCCGAAGGGAGTCTGTGGAGAACATGCAAACTCCACCCAGAACGTGATTTGAAGCCAAGCACTAAGAGGAGAACATGCAAACCACTCTGAAATGGTGCAGTGGGAGGAGTTTTTTATGTATTCATACTTATTTATAGCTTGTCAGTCGATCGTTCAGAAGTTTGTGAACCCTCCACCCTCGCCGGTGGCACTCGCTCGCTCTCGGGCGGGTCGTGGGGTTCGGGGTGGGGGGGGGGGGGGCGTCTTCCCGGGTTTGATCTGTCCATTTGCTCTTTTTTTCGCCGGCTCATTGATTGGCTGGATGCGAGTTCCTTTTGAAATGGTGACATTATTGACCCGAGCGCCGGGCCCTTTCATGTCTCTCAGCGGCCGCCTGACCTTTGGCTGATGGGTACGTCCGCGCCGGCACCATTTTTGGGACGCCGCTGTCTTGTTTCTGGTGACGGCGGGACAAAAGACAAGAGCTGGGCAACCTCGAGGCATCGATTGCAGAAAGGCCAGGTGAATTTCCCGCAGAGAGTCCGCGAAAACCGTCCGTCCGTCCGTCCGCGGCCCGCGCTCGATAACGCCCCCGCCGCCGGCCCTGTGTTCGCCCGTCCGGGACGACGAGGGCAGGACATCTCAGAAGTGACGGTCCGTCCGGCCGTCCGGGACGGCATCGTTATGAAATGATTTCATATTAATTTTATATATTTAATATTCATTATATTTATTTATTCATATTATTTAAAGCTTTGCGATTCATTTTTCAAAATGAATCATCAGATGTTGTTCGGTTAGATGTTTACCACCGAATGATTCACTTATTCAAATCCCAGGACTGCCAATTAAATGCTAAATGATTCATTATGACAAAAACGATTCACCGGCAGGAGGTCACACCAAATGATTCACTGATTCAAATCCCAGAACTGCCAATTAAATGCTAAGTGATTCATTATGACAAAAACGATTCACCGGCAGAAGGTCACACCAAACGATTCACTGATTCAAATACTTCTCATTATTTTCTGTTTTATCCTCTACTAGGCTCATGGGGGGGATCCATCACTGGCACACACTCACCCACTTACTCACACACTATATAGGGGCAATTTAGAGCAACCAATTAAACTTGAATCCATGTTTTTGGACTGTGTGAGGAACCCCAAGAACCCTAAGAAACTCCACCCAGATCGGGATTTACACCTGGATCCCCAGCAGTAAGAGCTGGACGTGCTGACCCCTAAGCCACCATGGGGCAAGTTAGATAGGAACGATTTCCAAAGGGGCAATTTAGAGCAGCCAATTTACCTTGAATCCACGAACCTTAAACTGTGGGAGGAAACTGGAGAACCCGAAGAAGGCCCAAAACATGGAAACTCAACCGAGATTGGGGATTCAAACATGGACCCCCAGCACTGAGAGGAGAACATGCAAACCGCTACACCACCATGCCACCAATTCGAATCCTTATAATGAATATGGAGTTGACTCTTAATGATTCACTGTGTCAAATCAAGTTCTGGTAAGTGAGGACGAAATGAATCGTCGTTTTGCTCAAATGATTCAGCGATTCAAACGTCGGGCCGATAAATGATGAACCTTGTTATTAAAAACTAAATAATAAACCAAATGAAATGCAAACGATGTCAATTAACTAAATGATTCAGAAATCGGTCACTTTTTGGTAAATATTCAACCTGTTCAGTCAGGTGTCATTCTGTGACCCCCCCCCCTCCCCCCGTGGGGTCCTAATGTCTGGGCCGGATGAGTTTTGGCTCATGTGGGCCATTTATAACATTCATATGAGGGCCGACTCCGGCCCACGAGCAGTGAGCCTCCCCTCAGCTGGGGGTCGCCGTTCACTTAATCCTGATAAATGTCATTAGAACATCAGTATTATGGTCTGTTTGGAAAAACAAGTGCGGTATGCGAGGTACGCAGTGACCTTCATTTGCAATTAAAGACTTAGGACACGTAAATATTAAAACGAGATTTACTTTGACCCGCAAATCCAGCTAAACCTATATTTGCACAGAGTGCATTAATCAAATCAATAGCCCGCACCGTCCCTCGCACTGTCCCCCCCTCCGTCCCCCGCACCGTCCCCCGCATCGCGAGTGTGTACGAGCAGCTGCGTGTGGAAGCCTCGTTACGGAGGTGGAGTGGAACCGGATGTCCCCCGCCAGGAGAAGCTGTGGACACGGAGACCACGTCGATGACCTCCCGTGTTCGGCGCTGGCTCGCTGAAGCTCGTATCGATCCAGCGGCACTTCATCATTTCCAGAATTAGAGCGCAGGAGGCTCGGCCGCCGTAATCCAGTGATGAAGTCGGAGCTGCTGCTGATTCTTTATTCACACGCGGCTTTACTTCAAACTCTAAACCTCATCAGGTCCTTTTATTTTAACATGCTCATCATTTAGTGCATTTACGGTGGACGTGCTCCTTTAATATTTACGGTAATTTGCTCTCCTTAGATGACATGTATACTTATTGTATAGGGTTAGGTTTGGGGTTAGGGTTAGGGTTAGATGACATGTATACTTATTGTATAG
>JAFMOD010000038.1:82700-93154 GCA_019802435.1 Corydoras maculifer
GTGTTGTGTTGTGTTGTGTTGGGTGTGTCAGAGTTGTGTGTGTGTGTGTGTCAGTGTTGTGGTGTGTGTGTGTGTGTGTGTGTGTGTGTAGGTGTCAGTGTTGTGGTGTGTGTGTGTGTGTGTGTGTCTCACTTGACGTCCTCGCCGTAGTGGATCTGCATGTCGTCCGTGAGCAGCTGGCAGGAGTACCCGATGTTCTCGGCCGTTTCTGTGGAACCACAGACATGGTCAGTAGGTGGCGTCGGCAAATAGCTACGTCACGGAACCCTCTAGAAAAACAAATAAAGACGTCTGACCCTTTTTGTCTCCCGTTAGAACCCAGATCTTGATCTCCGCCTTGGCCAGCTTGGCGATCGTCTCCGGAACGCCATCTTGAAGCTTGTCCTCGATGGCCGTCGCCCCGATCAGCTACACAACAACAACAACAACAACAACGCACAATACGATGAGTCAGCGTCCGTTCACCCCGCGCGGAACGTCACGGTACGCGCCACAGAGTCGAACCCGTTACCATCAGCCCCTTCTCGATTTCCTCGTAGACGGCATCCAGGGCCTCCTCGCGGTTGCTCAGGGCGACGCTAGCCTCCTTGTGCTTCTGCTCCCACTCGGCAAACTCCTCAGCGGTCAGGTCCTTGTAGCAGAGACACAGGGTCCTCAGGGTCTCGTTGGCAAAGATCTAGAACGCGGAGACGGGGAAAAAACGTCAGTCGTATGGCCTCACGGAATTAGGAGACGTGAAATTGCCTGTGGAAATGGCAACCTGCCAAAGTCAGAGAGCCGCATGACGTTTTAAATGGGGTATCAAGGCGGACGTTACATTTTTATAAGGATCGTCAGGAAAAAAATGTCTCAGTCGGGGCAGAAAAGCAATTTTTGGACTATTTATGGCCCCGGGGTCGAAGGTTCGGGGGCTGTCCCCCCACTTTTTGGTCCTTTTTGGACCCCCCGCTGACGGTACGCTTCTTAAAAGCCACGATGTTCTGCGTAAGGACAGTCCAAAAACATGGCTCGAGGTCAATTGTAGGCTCCAAATTGCCCCATATAGAGTGTGTCTGGGTGAGTGATAGATTGCCCCCCTGTCCTGGGTGTATCTGCCCAGCGCCCGAAACGGTCTCCCCTGAATGGTCATGGGGAACCCCCCCCCCCGCGAAAGGATAAAGCGGAAGATAATGTATGGATCGATGAGGGCGGCAGGGTGGCTTAGTGGTTTTGCATGTTCTCCTCTCAGCACTAAGGATTCCCGGTTCGAATCCCCATCCGGGTGGAGTTTCCATGTTCTCCACGTGTCCGCGTGGGTTTCCTCCGGGTTCTCCGGTTTCCTCCCACAGTCCAAAAACATGGATCAAGGTGAGTTGAATTCTCCAAATTGCCCCATATAGAGTGTGTCTGGGTGAGTGATAGAACATTAGCGGTAGAACCCCCCCTGGTGGTTCGGATCGAGTCCCACTTACATCCAGAGCGGTCTGCGTGGTTTCCTTGTGGAGTGTGTCCTCACTGAGGCGCTGGTAGATCACCGTGTCGGCGCCCTTGCAGTATAGGCGGAGTCGACCGTCTGGAAACCGCACTGCGCAGGGAGAACAAGTTGGGGCAACTAGAACCGTCAACCTCCAGGTTTCCGCACCCGGGACCCGCCCCCTGAGCGCACTTACGGACGATGGACATGCGTTTGCGGTCACTGTTGAAGTCCAGCAGGGCCAGCATCTCGTACGTGGTCTCCTCGCCCATCTCGCTGATGGTGATGGTGTCCTGGGTGCGGCTCAGGAACACGAAGCCGAAACAGCGAGCCGCCGTCACGAGGGCGCCCTCGTCTGGGGACGCCGCCTGGTACACCAGCTCCCCTACAAGCACAAGCACACCACAGGTCAGGACGGGCTGGTTCGGCGACTCGGAGGACACTCGGCAGGCGGTCGACCGAGCGTCTCACCGTCCTTCTGCTCCACCATGACCGTGTGGCACAGGGACAGCAGCTTGAAGAACTCCAGGATGTCCTCGTCCTCCTTGGCCCGGATGCAGGAGATGAGGTCGTTGTCGTAGAACTGGAACTTGCGGTCCACGTACTTGTTCCAGCTGAAATCGGCGAGCTGGAAATTACAAGGGTTAAGTTTCGACCAATCGGGAGTCGGGAGGGAGGGACTAGCAATTTTGTACTTTTCCGTACCTTGGCGCGGCCGTCTGTGGGCGTGTCACCTGCACAATTAACACAAAACGTTAATTAATTCCTATTTTTATAAGGATCGTCAGAGAAAAAAAAAAAAAAACGGCTCATTCGGGGCAGGAAAGTATTTTTTGGACTATTTTTTGCCCCGGGGTCGAAGGGTCGGGGCTGTTCCCCCACTTTTCGGTCCTTTTTGGACCCCCAAATACGACGGGACGCTTCCTAAAAGCCATGATGTTCTGCGTAAGGACAGTCCAAAAACATGGCTCGAGGTCAATTGTAGGCTCCAAATTGCCCCATATAGAGTGTGTCTGGGTGAGTGATAGATTGCCCCCCCTGTCCTGGGTGTATCTGCCCAGCGCCCGAAACCTTCTCCTCTGGATGGAGGGGCTCCCCACGACCCTAATAGAGGATAAAGCGGAAGGTAATGGATGAATAGTCAATGAGGGTGGCTTAGTGGTTTAGCATGTTCTCCTGTCAGCGCTAGGGATTCCCGGTTCGAATCCCCATCTGGGTGGAGTTTCCATGTTCCTCCCCCCCGTGTCCGCGTGGGTTTCCTCAGGGTCCTCCGGTTTCCTCCCACAGTCCAAAAACATGGATCAAGGTGAGTTCAATTCTCCAAATTGCCCCATATAGAGTGTGTGTTTGTGTGAGTGAGTGTGTGCCCAGTGATAGATTGCCCCCCATCCTAGGTGCATCAGCCCAGTGCCCGAAACGTTCTCCCCTGGATGGGCATGGGGAACCCCCCCCCCCCGAGACCCTAATAGAGGATAAAGCAGAAGATAATGGATGGATAGTGAATGAGGGCGGCACGGTGGCTTAGTGATTGGCATGTTCTTCTCTCAGCACTAGGGATTCCCGGTTCGAATGCCCAACTGGGTCACGTCTCCATGATCTCTCCGTGTCCGCGTGGGTTTCCTCCGGGTTCTCCGGTTTTCTCCCACAGTCCAAAAAACATGGATCAAGGTCAATTGAAAGCTCCAAATTGCCCCATATAGAGTGTATGTATGAGTGATAGATTGCCCAGCGCCCGAAACGTTCTCCCCTGGATGGGCATGTAGAAACACCCCCCCCCCCCCGCGACTCTAATAGAGGACATAGCTAGATAATGGATGGACAATGAGGGCGGCACGGTGGCTTTGTGGTTTTGCATGTTCTCCTCTCAGCGCTTGGGATTCCCGTTGGAATCCCAATCTGGGTGGAGTTTCCATGTTCTCCCCGTGTCCCTGTGGGTTTCCTTCTCCGTTTTCCTCCCACAGTCCAAAAACATGGATCAAGGTCAATTGAAAGCTCCAACTTGCCCCATATAGAGTGTGTGTGTGAGTGATAGATTGCCCCCCTGTCCTGGGTGTATCGTCAGACGTCAGTCACATGGTCCGAGCCCACTTACCGAACGTGCGTCCGCTGATGGTGCACTTCTTGAACGCCATGATGTTCTGCGTGAGGGTTCCGGTCTTGTCGGAGAAGATGTAGCCGATTTGGCCGAGCTGCTCGTTCAGGGTGGTGGTGCGAGCCTTGGCGGCCGTGTCTTTTTCGGCGTAGTACATCTGCAGGTCCCAGTTGATGAACTTACTCTGCCCCAGGCGAATGACCTCCACACTGCGAGAACAAAGACGGCCGATGAGGATGAGGAACACTAGCGGTGGACGTCGGAGGACGTGGTGGTGACCGTCTACCTGACGTAGAGGGAGATGGGCACCATGGTGTTCAGGACGATGATGTAGCCCCAGAAGGTCAGGAAGCCGCGGTAGGAGGAGGTCTGGTTGAGGCCGTCGCTCAGATACCAGGCCTTACTGCCGATCTCCTCGTACCAGAAGGTGTGACCGATCGCCAGGCCAGCGCACACCAGGATGAGCATGACGAAGATCTGCACGAGAACCACACCGAACCGCAATTACAAACATGCATCTGTGGTTGGCATGTTCTCCTCCCAGCACTAGGGGTCCCCAGTTTCGAATCCTAATCTGGGTGGAGTTTCCATGTCCTCCCCGTGTCCACGTGGGATTCCTCCGGGTTCCTCCCACAGTCCAAAAACATGGATCAAAGTCAACTAAACGCTCCAAATTGCCCCATATAGAGAGTGTGTGAGTGTGGGTGTGTGCCCAGCACCCGAAATGTTCTCCCCCCCCCCAACCCCCGCGACCCTAATAGAAGGTAAAGCAGAAGATAATGGATGGATATCCTCCCACAGTCCACAAACATGGATCAAGGTCAACTGAATTCTCCAAGTTGCCCCATATAGTGTGTGTTTGAGTGAGTGAAAGATTGCCCCCCTGTCCTGGGTGTATCTGCCCAGCGCCCGAAACGTTCTCCCCTGGATAGGCATGGGGAACCGCTAGATAATGGATGGATAGTCAATGAGGGCGGCACGGTGGCTTAGTGGTTTGGCATGTTCTCCTCTCAGCACTAAGGATTCCCGGTTCGAATCCCCATCTGGGTGGAGTTTCCATGTTCTCCCCGTGTCCACGTGGGTTTCCTCCGGGTTCTCCGGTGTCCTCCCACAGTCCAAAAACATGGATCAAGGTCAATTGAATTCTCCAAATTGCCCCATATAGAGTGTGTGTGTGTGAGTGATGAATTGCCCCCTTGTCCTGGGTGTATCTGCCCAGCGCCCAAATTGTTCCCTCTTGGATGGGCATGGGGACCACCCCCACCCGCCCCGCCCCGCCCCGCCCCGCGACTCTAATAGAGGATAAAGTGGAAGGTAATGGATGGATCATCAATGAGGGCGGCACGGTGGCTTAGTGCTTTTGCATGTTCTCCTCTCAGCACTAGGGATTCTCGGTTCGAATCTCAATCTGGATGGAGTTTCCATGTTCTCCTCGTGTCCGTGTGGGTTTCCTCCGGGTTCTCCAGTTTCCTCCCACAGTCCAAAAACATGGCTCAAAGAATCATGTCAATTGAATTCTCCAAATTGCCCCATATGGAGTGTGTTTGTGGGAGTGATAGATTGCCCCCTGTCCTGGGTGTATCTGCCCATCGCCTGAAACGTTCTCCCCTAGATGGGCATGGGGAACCCCCCTCACGACCCTAATATAGAATACATAGCTAGATAATGGATGGATAGTTAATTGGATATCCGGTAATTTGATTGGTTGGGCACAATTGGTTCAGTTCGTCAGACTCAAATACAAACAGACGTCGGTCACATGGTCCGACCCAATCAGTCGGTTCATTAAAAGTGTCCGAGTCGGAATCCGACTCAGATGAGAACCATAGAACCATATGGCATCCGTTGTGACAGCCGGGATAGGTCTTAATATAAAGGCGTCCTTACGGTGTAGACCATGTAGTTCATGAGGTAATCGATCTTGGTCCGCTTGAACCTGGTTTTCCCGCCGTTCCTCATGATCTTGGTATCCGCGCCTGGACGCACAAACGGAGAACCCGACATCAGAACCGAGGATCTCGGAACGTCGGGAATCGGACCGGACGGGAATCACAGTCCAAACCTGCGAAGATGACGAGTCCGCGGCACTCCTCGGTGTTCCGGACCTTACAGCCCCGCAGCAGCATGTTGTCCAGCTCCAGAGGGTACTGCTCCTGCTGCCACTTCATGGTTCCCGTGAACTTATCCAGCCGGTTGTTCGGTTCCTCGCACAGGATCATGGCTGCAAGGACAGGACAGGACAGGACAGGACAGGACAGGACAGGACAGGACAGGATGAGCCAATCAGAGATCAGCGCTAGGAACTTAACTGTGAGGTTTATTATTGGAGAAGACAGTTGTAGGTCACATGGGAACGTTCCACATACAAACAGTTGGCACGTTTGCCTTATAGTGCTTGGAACCCGGGTTCGAGTCCCCGTCTGTCCACATAGGGTCGACTCCCTCAGTCCAAAAACATGGATTCAAGATAAAGCTAAATTTAAATGAATTAAAAAAAAATTTTTTTAAAAAAAGCTAAATTGCCCCATCCCAATTGTCCTATATAAGGGCGGCACGGTGGCTTAGTGGTTGGCATGTTCTCCTCTCAGCGCTAGGGATTCCCGGTTCGAATCCCAATCTGGGTGGAGTTTCCATGTCCTCCCCGTGTCCGCGTGGGTTTCCTCCGGGTTCTCCGGTTTCCTCCCACAGTCCAAAAACATGGATCAAGGTGAATCGAAGGCTTCAAATTGACCCATATAGAGTGTGTCTGTGTGAGTGAGTGTGTGCCCAGTGATAGATTGGCCCCCTGTCCTGGGTCCCGAAACGTTCTCCCCTGGATGGGCAAGGGGAAGCCCCCTCCCCCCTGCGACCCTAATAGAGGATAAAGCAGAATCCCCATCTGGGTGGAGTTTGCATGTTCTCCCCGTGTCCGCGTGGGTTTCCTCCGTGTTCTCCGGTTTCCTCCCACAGTCCAAAAACAATGATCAAGGTGAATTTAAGGCTCCAAATTGCCCCATATAGAGAGTGTCTGTGTGGGTGAGTGTGTGCCCAGCGATTGCCCCCCTTTGCTGCCCGAAATTTTCTCCCCTGGATGGGGAACCCCCCCTCCCCCCGTGACCCTGATAAAGGATAAAGCGGAAGATGATGGACGGCTGGAAATTGCCCCATATAGTCCGTGTGTCCAGCAATGGATAGGCACCCTGTCTCGAAATGTTCTCCCCTGGACGAGCACGAGGAACCCCCTTGGGGCCAAGATGCTAAATCGGCACAATGACGATGATGTCATCAACATGTCAGACATGGCGTGTTTTTTATTTACCGTCGAAGTTGGCCAGCTGGTTCTCCTCCTGCAGCCGCTCGTCCGTCACCTTCAGCCCCATTTTGAACTTCAGATTGGTCTCGCTGCAATGACACCACATAGGTGACCTCACCATTATGACATCACAACACACGAAATACACAACATGCCCCATCTAGAGGGCATGACGCTACGGAACGTTGTTCAGCGCCAAGGAGCAAATCATGCAAAATTTGGATGTAGCTGATTATATATATATATATATATATACACACACACACACACACACACACACACACACACACACACACACACAGGTATATATGTTTATATCCGCGAGCGCACACACACATACATTAAAACAAACATATGTGTTTGTATATACTGTATATATGTGTGTGTGCGCGCATGTGTATTTGTAAATGTGTGAGTGTATATATATATATATATATATATATATATATATATATATATATATATATATATATATACACACACACACACATGTGTATGTGTGTGTATACTGTATGTATACATAATATTTCTATATATATATATATATTCATTCATTCATTATCTTCCGCTTATCCTCTATTAGGGTCGCGGTGGGGTTCCCCATGCCCATCCAGGGGAGAACGTCTCGGGCGCTGGGCAGATACACCCAGGACAGGGCGCCAATCCATCGCTGGGCACACACTCACTCACACAGACACACTCTAAATTGGGCAATTTTGAGAATTCAATTAACTTGATCCATGTTTTTGGACTGTGGGAAGAAACCGGAGAACCCGGAGGAAACCCACGCAGACACGGGGAGAACATGGAAACTCCACCCAGATGGGGATTCGAACCGGGAATCCCTAGCGCTGAGAGGCAAATGTGCTAACCACTAAGCCACCGTGCCGCCATATATATATATATATATATATATATATATATATATATATATATATATATATATATATATATATATATATATGAATAAAATATTGTGGGATGTCTGAATGACATGCCGAGTTTGTTGTCGAAGCGTTCTAGAGTGCATTAGTGTGTTTGCTGAAGGCCTCTGATGTGTATAGACACAAAGCAGTCATAATACACGCTGACGCAGGTGAGCGCGGAGAACCTTCTATTGTTCTGTTTATGGTTCTTTAGGTGGAAAGCGTTTAGTGGCTCTATGTTGTAGATGAGGATTTGTTGGTGTCATTGTCTGTGTGGTGGTCTTAGTGATTCTGTCTTCTTCTAGTGGTCATGTTTGGTACTACAGGGGAATTAAACACCACTCCAGGGACTTCAGGACGTTGTAGACGATAATAACGGCGTCTGATTGGCTCTCACCCGTCCAGTTCCGCGGTCTCCACATAGCACAGGCTGTTGGGTTCCGAGGTGGACAGCAGCAGAATGTCGGCCTGGGTAACAGAGTCAGAGTAACACACCGGGGATGAATCGGAACTCCGCACAAAAAAAAAAAAAATTCAATCAGTTTAACCAATTCAAACCAATTAATTAATTAATTAATCTTACAGGAATGAAGTCGTTTTTCTTCAGACGGACCACGTCGCCAACCTGAAGGTCCATCCACTTTGCTTCTTGGAACCTGCAGACCCCAGGTTTGAACACGTGATTAGATTGTTCTTCTGTGGAACCTCATGGGTTGCTCAGTGCAAGTGGGCGGAGCTTGGAAATAAAGGGGCCGATCAGGACACCTGCTGTAGGTGGTGAGAAGGGCAAAAAGACCTCCGGATGTGGTGGTGCACCCCTGATCCAAGGTTCTAGGAGGCTAGGGCTGTTCCGTTTAGTTCTCCTAAGGCAACGGGGTAAACCCAAACTACCTCAGGGGCAATGTAACGATACCAAACTTAGATCGGATGCACTGTAGCTTTCTGATCCTAAATAACCCAGCTGCCTCAACCCCCCCAAACTGCCTCAACCTCCCAAAACTGCCTCAATCTCCTCAAGCTCCCAGCTGCCTCAAACTTCTCAATCTCCCAAACTGCCTCAAGTTTTTCAACCGCCCAAACTACCTCAACCTCCCCAGCTGCCTCAACCTTCCCAAACTGCCTCAACCTTCCCAAACTGCCTCAAACTCCCCAGCTGCCTCAACCTCCTTAGCTGCCTCAACCTCTTCAACCTCCTGGCTGCCTTAACCTCCCAAACGGCAACTTCCAAAATGGCCTCAACCTCCAAAACAGCCTTAAAGTCTGATCCCCTCAACCTCCAGACGAGCCCAAACTCTCGGCAGCCTTAACCTCCATACCACCACAAACTTTCGGCTGCCTCAAACTGCTCCCCACCTCAGCCTCCTGGCAGCTTGTGTCATAGGCATGCAGCCCATAGACAGCCCACCTGTCCTTGCCAACCGTATACAGGCTCCGCCCACTCACAACACCGTGTAAAGTACAGGTTCAGTGCAGTATAACGACCGCAAATTACTGAGAGCTGCAAGTGAAGTGTAGCTTTGAAGTATGGATGTTTAAGTCCTTACCTTCCATTCAGAAGAACCTCACACGTCCTGTTATTGATCTCCTTGTCCAATCGGTGGCGAGCCTGCAACAAATCTGATCACTCAGACCAAGAACCCACAAGTTCACAACCCCAGCTCCATTCGTAACAGGAACCCACGGCGACACTCACCAGATCATCCATCAGGTCTTTGATAGCGGTAATGCCGAGCACTAACACTAGAGGCACCAGAGTGGTGTACCAGGGCAGAGTGGAGATCTCTGGAATGATCTGTTTCAGGAGGAAACGGAACGGCGTGAAGTTCAGCATGTACACGGTACCAGTCCAAAGTTAGGACACGCCCCTTTTTGCGTCACCTATATAGATGGAGTTTGGTTCTCGGTTCCCTATTGGTCAACAGCATCACAGATGTTGGGATCAAATAGGGGGCGTGTCCTAACGGATGACCGTTTAGAGTTCCACACACTTGTTTACCACCAATATGACCTCCCCCCACGCTCCCGACGCGTTTCGACATGTGGGTGTGGCCCGGCGGCGAGCGTGCGACACACCTGGAGGATGAGCAGCACCAGGAAGTAGAAGTTGGCGGCTCGTTTGAACTGCTCGTACAGGTTCAGAGGCAGGAAGGTGAAGAAATTGTACTTGTAGGTTCTGATTGCGTTTCCCTGAAAACAGACGGATTACGAACCGTGATTACAGAACCGCTACGTTCTAATGGGAGTCACGAGGAACGTCCACACGGCCATGAGGATGACAGACTCATAAATATATATAACATATATATATATATATATATATATATAGGCAGCACTGTGGCTTAGTGGTTTGGCATGTTCTTCTCTCAGCGCTAGGGATTACTGTTTTGAATCCCAATCTGGGTGGAGTTTCCATGTCCTCCCCGTGTCCGCGTGGGTTTCCTCCGGGTTCTCCGGTTTCCTCCCACAGTCCAAAAACATGGATCAAGTCAATTGAGTTCTCCAAATTGCCCCATATAGAGTGTGTATCTAGTGATAGATTGTATCTGCCCAGCGCCCGAAATGTTCTCCCCTGGATGGGCATGGGGAACCCCCTGCGACCCTTATTTATATATATATATATATACATACACATCCATTATCTTCCGCTTTGTCCTCTATTAGGGTCGCGCAGGCGGGGGGGGGGGGGGGTTC
>JAFMOD010000038.1:99907-117014 GCA_019802435.1 Corydoras maculifer
CTAAACGCTACACCCTACATGATAAACCCTAAACCCTACATCATACAGCCTACACCCTGCACCCTAAACCCTACATCATACATGATACACCCTACATCATACACCCTAAACCCTACATCATACACCCTAAACCCTACACCCTACATGATAAACCCTAAACCCTACATCATACAGCCTACACCCTACACCCTAAATCCTAAACCCTAAATCATACAACCTAAACCCTACACGATACACCCTAAACTCTACATCCTACACCCTAAATCATACACCCTAAATCCTAAACTCTAAACCCTACACCCTATACCCAAACCATAAACCCTACATTCTTCACCCTAAACACTACACCACAAACCTTAAATCTTAAACACTAAAACCTAAATCCTACACCCTTCACCCTAATTTCTGAATCCTTCACCGTTTTATTCAGTCCTGTTGCCAGATTGATATTAAACAAACATTCTGGATAACTATGTGCTTTCACCACAGTAGAAACAGTTTGGGGAAGGCCCTCGTCTGTGCTAAAAAGGCGTGAGTGGATGAGCCAATACATTTCACACAACGAGTTGCCACAACTAAAATAATCCCCCAAACACAGCGGTTGCCACAACTATTAAAATCCTTCTTGCATTACAGTTGCCACAACTACTTTATAATAACACCCCCCCCCCCCAAAAAAAAAACATTGGTTGCCACAACCACTTCACTTCCTCTTATATAACAGTTGCCACAACTAATTTATAATTACCCCACCAACAAAAAAAAAAAAAACATTGGCTGCCACAACCACTTCTATTCCTCTTATATAACAGTTGCCACAACTACTTTATAATAACTAAGAAATACAAGTGTACAAGAACTAATATTTGTGGCAGTGGTTGCCACAACAACTTCAATCCCCCTTACAGGTGTCATATTCCCACAAACCCAATGGTTGCCAGAACTACTATAATCCCCCTTACTGTAATCACTTCACAACAATCCCCAGCATTTTAAGCCACAATTTTCCTCTCATCATCATCAACGCCAAGATGACCTCAAAAAAAAAACATACCAAACCTCACCCAGCCAGACCCCATAACACAACACAGGGTAATCCCACACTCTTACCCCGTCCTGTCAGCAGGAGGCCGCGATGCCGTCCATGTCCGCGTGTGGAACTGCCCCGTGAGCGCGATTCGGACGCGGCTTTAGAGCTAAGGGCCTCCTCCACCCGTGACTCCAACGCAGGAGCCTCCCAGCGGCGGCATTAGGCTAAACAGATGTAAAAACGGCGATGGAAGGAGCACGTGGGGCTCCGCCGCACCCTTCTTAGAATTTGCCCTCGCGCGTGATAGTCTCCACGGCAGATAGCGAACAAACAGCGCTGAACAAACACACAACGCTCACAACACAACAGGAGCCGAGTGAATGTTCTCATAGAACATGAGGGCAAAATTATCAGGGTTCACCTCGAACGCATGGCGGGGTTATTACAGCGGGAGGCCTGAACACTGATGAGGGTAGTAAATACTGTAGTGGTACCATCCCCACCAATCAGCACGCCAGGTTCTAGAATGTTCCAAATTCTTCACCTCCACTCATATTATAATTGAGCCTCGGGTGGAGGCCAGCGCCCGAGGACGGCAGCTCTCATCAGACTGGTTTCAAGGCCCCATCCTGGGGTAATGTTTTGAAAACAAGGGGGCAGGGTGAAGACAAGGGGGCAGAAGGGGGGGACTGAAACTGTGGACCATCATGATTAGGCCATGATTCAGAACACGATTCAGAACATGATTCATTAAACAATTCGGCACGCAATTGAGAACAGGATTCAGCATGTGATTCGCTATATGATTCAGAAGATAATTCATAAAAAGATTCGGCACATGATTCGGAACGCGATTCAGAACATGATTCAGCATGTGATTTGCCACATGATTCCTAAAACGATTTGGCACACGATTCAGAACATGATTCCTAACACGATTCAGAACACGATTCATAAAGCGATTCGGCACACATTTGAGAAAAGGATTCAGCATGTGATTCACCATATGATTCAGAAGATAATTCATAAAAAGATTCGGCACACGATTCAGAACATGAGTCGCCACGTGACACAGAACACGATTAAAATGCGATTCGCCACATGATTCCTAAAACGATTTGCGACGTGATTTAGAACAGGATTCAGCATGTGATTCGCCACATGATTCCTAAAACAATTTGGCACACGATTCAGAACATGATTCATAACACAATTCAGCGCGTGATTCACTACATGATTCATAAAACGATTCGGCACACAATTCAGTACATGATTTATGACACGATTCGGCACTTGATTCGACACGATTCAGACTGCGAATAGGCACATGATTCAGAGGGTGATTCGGCACATGATTCAGAGTGCGAAAGTGTCTTGATCTCGATTTTACTTATTTATTTATTTTAAATACATGAATTCAAGGTGAACTGGCTGCTCCAAATTGCCCCCAAATTTTGTGTGTGTCCAGCCCAGAACCTAAAGCATCCTCCTCTGGATAAGCATGGACGTGCCTCCACCCGACCCCATCACAGCACTGATTGCACATGGTGCGAGAACCCGAATGAGGACGGACATGAGGACAGACGTGAGGACAGACGTGAGGACGAGCTCTCGCTGCAGACATCTTGGGAGGAATCTTCTTCCTCGGCTTGGGATTCATGCAAATGTCCAGCGATTTGCTTCACAAGTCAAAACATTCAAATGGTGGCGTTGTGACGCTGCTGGATGTGATGTGCTGATGGAAACCAGTTTGCCAAACAAAAGAGCGCCACAGGTCAGAGAGCGTGCTGACCGCCGGCACGCCACCCCACACCAGAGTCGGGGTGCGATTCGGAACCAAATACAGAACACGATTCAGTGATTCAGCACCAAATTCAGAACACGATTCGGTGATTCAGCGCCAAATACAGAACACGATTCAGTGATTCAGCACCAAATACATAACGCGATTCAGTGATTCAGCGCCAAATACAGAACCCGATTCAGTGATTCAGCGCCAAATACAGAACACGATTCAGTGATTTAGCGCCAAATACAGAACACGATTCAGTAATTCAGCACCAAATACATAACTCGATTCAGTGCCAAATACGTAATGCGATTCAGTGATTCAGCACTAAATACAGAACACGATTCAGTGATTCAGCTCCAAAAACAGAACACGATTCAGTAATTCAGCGCCAAATACATAACTCGATTCAGTGATTCAGCGCCAAATACAGAACACGATTCAGTGATTCAGCGCCAAATACAGAACACGATTCAGTGATTCAGCGCCAAATACAGAACACGATTCAGTGATTCAGCACCAAATACATAACGCGATTCAGTGATTCAGCACCAAATACAGAACACGATTCAGTGATTCAATTCAGTTCACATAAGCTTCTAAACCCACACATCAGATAAAACAAAACAAATGACCACACACACAAAAATAACACACACAGACAAAAATAACAGACACACACTGACACAGACAAAAATAAAACACACACACTGATAGACAAAAATAACACACACACACAAAAATAACACACACACACTGATACAGACAAAAATAACACACACACACACACACACACTGATAGACAAAAATAACACACACACACAAATAACAGACACACACTGATACAGACAAAAATAACACACACACACACATACATACATACACACACACACACACACTGTACATACATACAGCAAAAAGAAAGCATTTTTCAGTTTTCATTCAACCCAAACCAACCTCACAAAGACATGAACTTTACACAACACGTCAGCAAACACACACACACACACACACACACACACACACACACACACGGTCATGTGATCTGCTGGTGACAAATCCATTAGTGCATTTAACAGCTCGTCCATCATTCAGAGAAATAAAAGCAGAGAAGCTCAGTGACGTTAAACAAACCCAGAAACTTTACCATAACTGTCCAGCACACACACACACACACACACACACACACACACACACACACACACACACACACAAACACAAAAATACACACACAAAAATACACACTTATAAGACACATGCTATGCAAATCAGCCTCTGTGTGCCGGCCCATCATCACACAGAGCAGGCGTCGCCATGGAAACGTTTGGCATGTTCTCCTCTCAGCACTAGGGATTCCCGGTTCGAATTCCCATCTGGGTGGAGTTTGCATGTTCTCCCCGTGTCCGCGTGGGTTTCCTCCGGGTTCTTTCCTCCCACAGTCCAAAAACATGGACCAAGTCAATTAAAAGCTCCAAAATCGCCCCATATAGAGTGTGTCTGTCCAGTGATAGATTGCCCCCCTGTTCTGGGTCTATCTGCCCAGCGCCCGAGCCCCCACCCCTAGTAGAGGATAAAGCGGAAGATAATGGATAGATGGAATTTAGCATGTGATTCCAAACTCCATTTGGTTTCCTCCCACAGTCAGATTTAAGGTGAATTGGCTGCACTAAATTGCCCCTATATAGTGTGTGTGTCTGGTTATATCTGCCCAGTGCCCGAAACGTTCTCCACTGGATGGGCATTGGAACCCCACCCCCCACAACCATAATATAATGACGTATATGACAGTTGCATGGTTGTTGGCGCCAGACAGGCTTATGAATTCTACATAACTGTGGAGCTCTAAACCACACGGTGTTCGGCTGACGACGTAAAAATTCCAAAGTCCATCAAAGGCTCCCAGTGTGGGCCCTTAAGCAAGGCCCCCAACCCTCATTGCCCCTGGGGGCAGTATCATGCATTACGTATCCTAACTGACCCTGTATTTTGGGATGAAACAGGGCGGGGCGGGGGGGAGGGGGGTTGTGTGTCAACCACATGAGCAGTCCTGGCTCCTGTTCTAGTTCTGCTGCCCTCATCATGACCAAATACAAACCTGGGCATGTATTTACCTCCCCGTGTAACACTACGCCTTATTAAAGATTAAAGGTGACTACGCGGCGCTGCAAAGCAAATTGAGGGCGTGGCCCGAACACGGCGAAGGAGCCGGGGGAACGGTCCATGAGGAACACATCCTGGTATCTCCCTGTCTTGCCCTCATTGTGTCCTTTTTGGGCATGAAACGTGAGATTGAACTGTCTTAGGCCACGCCCCCTTTTGCCCCCCCTTCTACATACAGAACCCTGTGTGCTGCTCTCTAATGGTCAGTACCCCACTACTACCCCCCCCCCACAGAGCAGGTACTATTTGGCTGGTGGATTATTCTCAGCACATTCAGGCTCGTCTGTTTGTGGTTTGGCATGTTCTCCTCTCAGCGCTAGGGATTCCCGGTTCGGATCCCAATCCAGGTGGAGTTTCCATGTCCTCTCTGTGTCCACGTGTGTTTCCTCCGGGTTCTCCGGGTTCCTCCCACAGTCCAAAAAACATGGATCAAGGTCAATTGAATTCTCCAAATTGCCCCATATAGAGTGTGTCTGTGTGAGTGAGGGTGTGTCCAGGGTTAGATTGCCCCCTGTCCTGGGTGTCCCGAGACATTCTCCCCTGGATGGGCCCTAGTAGAGGATAAAGCTGGGTCCTGATCAGGATAAAGTGTCCATGTTCCTCAGGTTCCTCCCACAGCCCAAACACATGGTATATTGGCTGCTCTTAATTGCCCCTATATAGTGAGTGTGTGAAATAGGTTGCTTAAAACCTGGCAGGAACCAGAGAGGTACTATATTGGTACTGTTTTGGTACAATATTGGTACTGTATTGGTACTATATTGGTACTATATTTGTACTGTTTTGGTACAATATTGGTACTGTATTGGTACTATATTGGTACTATATTTGTACTGTTTTGGTACAATATTGGTACTGTATTGGGACTATATTTGTACTGTTTTGGTACTATATTGGTACTGTTTTGGTACTGTATTTGTACTGTTTTGGTACTGTATTTGTACTGTTTTGGTACTGTTTTGGTACTATATTTGTACTGTTTTGGTACAATATTGGTACTGTTTTGGTACTGTATTTGTACTGTTTTGGTACTGTATTTGTACTGTTTTGGTACTGTTTTGGTACTATTTTTGTACTGTTTTGGTACTGTATTTGTACTGCTTTGGTACTGTTTTGGTACTATTTTTGTACTGTTTTGGTACTGTATTTGTACTGCTTTGGTACTGTTTTGGTACTATTTTTGTACTGTTTTGGTATTGTATTTGTACTGCTTTGGTACTGTTCTAGATGGTTCTAGACGGAACACTCATTTAGAAGACACCAACTCCAGGTTCCTGAAACATCATCCACCCCGAACGGAACAAAAGGCGAGCGCTCGCTTTCTTTCAGGGGCAACATGTTACCACACGCTTCCATTTTTTTGTAGCCGACCCACACACAACCCCCCCCCTCCCCGACACACACACACACATACACACACATCTAGGCATTTTCCCACACCCTCCCTTCACCTTGCGCAGTATGATGAGGGCTTGTGTGAACTGTACACAGACAGGAGTTTTATGTGGCTCTGTGTGTGTGTGTGTGTGTGTGTGTGTGTGTGTGAGAGTGTGTGTGTGTACAACATTAACATATCAACACTGCACACTTCCCTATAAAAACATCGATTCATAACCGTTTACATAACGTACAACAGTAAACATTGTGTAGAGTACTTCCCCGGTTCGTGCCAATGGGGCAACCTACACCCAGTGCATTTCCATATTACCTTTACACCATTAGCTATTTGTTCCTACAGGTTGCCCCCTGCCCGTCCATGGGAGAACATTTCAGCCGCTGGGCTGATACACCAAGACAGGACGCCAATCCATCGCTGGGCGCACACCTACTTAAACAGACCCCCACACACTACATAGGGGCAATTAAGAGCAGCCATTACACCTTGAACCCATGTTTTAAGAATGTGGGAGGAAACAGGAGAACCCGACGACAACCCACGTGGACATGAGGAGAACGCTGAAACTTCATCCAAATATAGAACCGAGTCTTTCGAGGGACAGGGCGCCTCACCATCCATTCACTCACACATACTATATGGGGCAATTAGGCGCAACTAATTTACCTTAAAACCAGGTGAAAACCCATGCAGACACGAGACGAACATGGAAACGCGTCTTTGGGAGTTTTCTGTAGTTCTACGCCACCCTTAGCAATGTATTATGGGTGACAGGTGCTAGAGACTGACACAATGGTGCCACCAGGGGCAGAAGTGAGCAAGTTGACTCCTAAACTCCAGGTTCCTCCTTAATGTGTTTATTTTGTAACTTGGGTAGACACTTAAAACCCTACACTGTTCTGCTGGAGGAGGAGGACGAGGAGGAGGACAAGGAGCACGAGGAGGAGGACGAGAAGCACGAGGAGGAGGACGAGGAGGAGGATAAGGAGTCCCCCACTGAGCCTTGGTCCTCATTGGGTCAACCACCCCCGGAGTTTGGTTTCTTTGTAGCGTCACTGTAGAACCCTGGGCCTCCCACACACTGCGCATTAGGGACGAATTAGAACAACGACTGCGAGTCCGACGTGATTGTCCCACCTCACGGTCCATTCACGTCCACCCTGCCTCGTGGAGAGTGGACGTTCCACTTCCCATCAAAATCTGGAAGTGGCAGCAGAAAGGTAGCTTCGTTCGAAGGCACGAATTCAAATGGAACGTATTTGAGATGCAAATGCCCTGTTGCTATAATAGACGGCTACCTTTTTACCCCCCCAGGGGCAGAACAAACAAATCACCAAATTAATACAACACGGGCTTTAATTGCGACTCCGAAACACGTTCCTCCTCACAGCGACCGTACAGCTGGGCAGGCTGCGTTCTCCCCTTGATGAACATGGGGAACCAACCCCCTTCCACACAGTCCAAGAACATGGACTTAAGGTGAATTGGCTGCTCCTAATTGCCCCAATATCGTCTTTGTATGTGTGAGTGTGCCCAGTGATGGATTGGCACCCTCTTCTGGGTGTATCCACCCAGCGCCCAAAAATGTTCTCCCCTAGATGTGTATCGGGGACCAGCCCCCACAGTCCATAAACATGGATTCAAGGTGAATTGAATGCTGGAACCGTGTTCCAGTTCTATTGGCTGCTCTTAATTGCCCCTGTATAGTGAGTGTGTGGATACTTTTATTCTTTTAACCAATTGATGGTTGGGGTCAGATACAGGGTGACCACAGGTAGAGGTTGCCCCACTAACCCTTAGCCAACCTTCAGATTGGTAGCCAAACACCCTGACCAATGAGCAAGCACCGCCAATATATATAAATTGATATCACATGATCACATATATGTATACATTATATGTATCGTCACCATGGAAACAGACCCAAGTACCCAAACTTGATGGTTGGGGTCAGAACACAGGGTCGGATATGATACCCCCTTCCCCCCAATAATGGAAAGAGGGCCTGGTCAAAGGCCCACTAGCTATAGGACCTCAGAACTATCCATCCATTATCTTCTGCTTTATCCTCTATTAGGGTTGTGTGTGTGGGGGGGGGGGGTTCTCCATGCCCATTCAGGGGAGAACGTTTCGGGCGCTGGGCAGATACACCCAGGACAGGGGGGCAATCCATCACTGGGCACACACTCACTCACACACACACACTCTATATGGGGCAATTTGGAGAACTCAAATGACTTAATCTATGTTTTTGGACTGTGGAAGGAAACCGGAGAACCTGGAGGATACCTACGTGCTGAGAGGAGAACATGCCAAACCACTAAGCCACCGTGCCGTCCCACACACAAACAATTTGGGGCAATTTGGAGAATTCAATTCCCCTCGATCCATGTTTTTGGACTGTAGGAGGAAACTGGAGACCCCGGTGGAACCCCACGCGGACACGGGGAGGACATGGAAACTCCATCCAGATTGGGATTCCAACCGGGAATCCCTAGTGCTGAGAGAAGAACATGCCAAACCACTAAGCTACTGTGCCGCCCATCTATAAATTAATGCCACTTACCAAACCTGTGGTTTATTTTAATTTCACTGATATGTAAAGGCATCGTTAACAGTTCTGAGGCGAAAAGGTGTCAAGAACTAATAAAGGACAGAGCGGGGTTAAATACAGACGAGCTGCGGGTTCGACGAGCGTTCACTTTAATTAAAATTCTAACTTTGTTTGTCGCAACAAACACATTTGGTTAAATTTGAAACAGGGCTCGGTCCCAAGAGAGGAGAGAGAGGACCAACGCAGGTATCAGACCATATTTGGATAGTAACAGTCTATAGGCTCCGAAGGTTTATCAATTATTGGTGATATTTATTATTATTATTATTATTATTATTATTATTATTATTATTATTATTATCCATTCATTATCTTCCGCTTTATCCTCTTCTAGGGTCACGGGGGGGTTCCCCATGCCCATCCAGGGGAAAACGCTTCGGGAGAACGTTTCGGGCGCTGGGCAGATGCACCCAGGACAGGGGGGCAATCAATCACTGGGCACACACTCACTCACACACAAACACTCTATATGGGGCAATTTGGAGAACTCAAATGACTTAATCTATGTTTTTGGACTGTGGAAGGAAACCGGAGAACCTGGAGGATACCTACGTGCTGAGAGGAGAACATGCCAAACCACTAAGCAATCTAAGGGGGGCAATCTATCACTCACACAAACACTCTCTATAAGGGGCAATTTGAAGCCTTCGATTGACCTTGAGCCATGTTTTTTGGACTGTGGGAGGAAACCGGAGACCTCGGAGGAAACCCACGTGGACACGGGGAGAACATGGAAACTCCACCCAGATTGGGATTCGAACTGGGAATCCCTAGCGCTGAGAGGAGAACATGCCAACCAATAAGCCACCGTTCCACCTTCGAACACAGTATATGGGGCAATTTAGAGCATACAATTTACCTTGAATCCATGTTTTTCGACTGTGGGAGGAAAGCACACACTCACTCACATGGACACACTCTATATGGGGCAATTTGGAGCCTTCAATTGAACTTGAGCCATGTTTTTGGACTGTGGGAGCAAACCGGAGAACCCGGAGGAAACCCACGCGGACACCAGGAGAACATGGAAACTCCACCCAGATTGGGATTCGAACCAGGAATCCCTAGTGCTGAGAGGAGAACATGCCAATCACTACACCACTACACCTGCCTACCATTCATTATCTTCCGCTTTATCCTCTATTAGGGTCGCGGGGGAGGGGGGGGGGGTTCCCCATGTCCATCCAGGGGAAAACGTTTCGGGCGCTGGGCAGACACACCCAGGACAGGGGGGCAATATATCACTCACACACACACTCTATATGGGGCAATTTGGAGAATTCAATTGACCTTGCTCCATGTTTTTGGACTGTGGGAGGAAACCGGAGAACCCGGAGGAACCCCACACGGACACGGGGAGGACATGGAAACTCCACCCAGATTGGGATTCAAACCGGGAATCCCTAGTTATATTATTATTATTAAAAAGAACACATGTTGATTTTAACGTAAAGCCTCGGGGAATCTGATTGGCTGATACATTGCTGGCATATACACATCATACTATACACTATTCAAAAGTATCAGGACACCCACAGCAGCTTACAGAAAAAGACTGGCCGTCCTGAAACGGGATTTCGGAGGTCAGGTGACTCACGGTGCATCCAATAAGGTTGGTGTTCTACACGGGGCGGGTGGAGAACTTACCCCGCCGTGTTCCACCGACAAATGTCCACGATGCACAAAGCCTTTTTCTTCCCATTCAAACCCATTAGGAGGAATTGGCTTAACGTTAAAATCATCACTCTCCTATTGGGCTAGAGGTTCGTATTAATTAGTATTAATTAGTATTAATTAAGAGTAATAAACGAGTAATGCTGGCTTTTTGTAGGTTGATGTTTTAATAAATTAAGCCACATTAGGCCAATTTAATATAATACGGTTAAATAAGAGGCAAAAGGTTTAATGTTAAAATCATAACCATCAATTTGGAGAGCAGGTTCATAATTACTGTATTAATTAGTATTAATTAAGAGTAATAAATGAGTAACGTTTGGTCTTTCTAGGTCTTTCTTTGATGTTTTAATACATTAAGCCACATTATGCCAATTCCTTATAATAATAAAGATAATTGGTTTAATGTTCAAATCAAAACCATTTATTTGGAGAACACGTTCATATTTACAGTATTAATTAGTATTAACGATGAGTAATAAATAAGTAAAGTATGCCCTTTCTAGGTTAATGTTTTAATACATAAAGCCACATTATGCCAACTTTAATAATACAGTTAAAAGGCTTAATGTTAAAATCATAACTCTATTTTCGGAGAACTTATAATTACAGTATTAGAGAGTATTAATTAATATTAATAAATGAGTAAGGTATGCCCTTTGTAGGTTGACGTTTAAATACATGAAGCCACATTAGGCCAATTCATTATAATAAGTTTAATTTAAATTAAATTATAATAAGACAAAAATTAAATAATATTAAAAACATAACTATTTTTGGACTACAGGGTCATAATTACAGTATTAGAGAGTATTAATTAAGAGTAATTAATGAGTAAAGTTTGGTCTTTCTAGGTCTTTCTCTGATGTTTTAATACATGAAGCCACATTACGCCAATTCCTTATAATAATTAAGTTAAAAGGCTTTAAATTCAATTATAACTATTTTTGGTGTACATATTCATAATTACAGTATTAATTAGTATTTATGATGAGTAATAAATGAGTAAAGTTAGCTTTTTCTAGGTTGATGTTTTAATACATTAAGCTGCATTATGCCAACCACTTATAATAAGTTTAAATCAGAGCCCAAAGGTTTAAAATCATAACTCTATTTTTGGAGTACATGTTCATAATTACAGTATTAATTAGTATTAATGAAGAGTAATAAATGAATAAAGTTTGCCCTTTCTAGGTTAATGTTTTAATACATTATAATAATAAAGTTAAAAGCTTTATATTAAAATCATAACTCTGTTTTCGGAGAACATGGTTATAATTACAGCATTAATTAGTATTAATGATGAGTAATTAATGAGTAACGTTTGGTCTTTCTAGGTCTTTCTCTGATGTTTTAATACATGAAGCCACATTACACCAATTCCTTATAATAATAATATTAATAGACTTAATATTAGAATCATAACTATTTTTGGAGAACTTTTTCATAATTACAGTATTAATTAGTATTCATTTATAGTAATAAACGAATAACTTTTGGTTTTTGTAGGTTGATTTTTCAATACATGAAGCCACATTACGCCAATTCATTCTAATAAGTTTAAATTGGAGTCAAAAAACAAATAATATTAAAATCATAACTTTACTTTTGGACTACAGATTCATAATTACAGTATTAATTAGTATTAATGAAGAGTAAAGTTTGGTTAAAGTAAAGTTTGCTCTTTCTCTGATGTTTTAATACATAAAGCCACATTATGCCAATTCCTTATAATAATAATGTTAATAGACTCGATATTAAAAACATAACTATTTTTGGAGTACAGATTCATAATTACAGTATTAATTACTATTAATTAATAGTAATAAACGAGTAACGTTTGGCTTTTGTAGGTTGATGTTTCAATACATGAAGCCACATTACGCCAATTCATTCTAATAAGTTTAAATTGGAGTCAAAAAACAAATAATATTAAAATCATAACTCTATTTTTGGACTACAGATTCATAATTACAGTATTAATTAGTGTTAATGAAGAGTAATAAATGAGTAAAGTCTGTAAGGTGGTTGCACATCGTTCCCAAACGAGCAAATGTTTTACGCAAACAAAGGCGCACCTGTGGAAGCGAGCCGCCCGGGGAGAAGTTACCAAAGTGCACGTACCTTTCTCACACCACGACTTTTAACGTCCGGAGACCCGCGGGTCGATGGTCAGTGGTTCATGCTGTGGCAGCCCGGCTCTAGAACGCGGGTTCCCTCTCTCCCTCTCTCTCTCTCTCTCTCTCTCTCTCTCTCGGTTGCCCCGCTGTGTCCCGGTGTCTCTCTCCCTGAGGACAGACGAAGAACCTGCAGAACGTGTCCGACTGGAGAACCAGGGGTATTTTTAGTTCCTGCTTCGTGTTGTTGCTTTTGAGTCGATGACGCGCAACGCGTCACCGAGACTGCAGAGCTATTTCACAAAAGCAAATGAGCCGCGGTCACGTGACCCGGCCAGGTAAAGCAAGGTGTGTCCCTCGGGGAGGGGAGGGGAGGGGAGGGGGGGGGCGTGCACGGTCTTTTGGTTTTATTGGTGGTTTCACGCAGGGGGTGGGTTGCCTAATTTTGAGGGTTTCTGACGCAAGCGGATTAATTATCCAGGATTGGGACAGACGGCTTAGAACACGCCCCCTTCTGGCGCCATCCGTTATTTCCTCCACCAAACATGCAGGTGGAGTTTGTAGTTCTAAAGTTACAGCCTGTAGTCCATCTGGTTTCTATTGGGCAGTGGAACCTCTACAATGGACACTATAAGTGACGCAACAAAAGGGGGCGTGTCCTAACGTTTGCATCATCTATACCCTCCACCTAACATACAGATGGAGTTTGTAGTTCTAAACTTACAGCCTGTAGTCCGTCTGGTTTCTATTGGTCAATAGAACCTCTACAATGGACACTATAAGTGATGCAGCAAAAGGGGGCGTGTCCTAACTTTTGCACGAGGACGGCCATCATCTATGTCCTCCACCTAACACGCAGATGGAGTTTGTAGTTCTAAAGTTACAGTCTGTAGTCCATCTGGTTTCTATTGGTCAGTGCCAATAGAGTTTGCATCATCTATACCCTCCACCTAACATACAGATGGAGTTTGTAGTTCTAAACTTACAGCCTGTAGTCCGTCTGGTTTCTATTGGTGAATAGAAACTCTACAATGGACATTATAAGTAACGCAACAAAAGGGGGCGTGTCCTAACTGTTGCACAAGGACGGCCTTTACAGAACCTATACAATGGACACAATGGATATACAATGTCCTCCACCTACCGTACAGATGGAGATTGTAGTTCTAAACTTACAGCCTGTAGTCCATCCGATTTCTATTGGTCAGTGGAACCTATACATTGGACACTATAAGTGATGCAACAAAAGGGGGCGTGTCCTAACGTTTGTACGAGAACGGCCATCATCTATGTCCTCCACCTACCATGCAGGTGGAGTTTGTAGTTCTAAAGTTACAGCCTGTAGTCCATCTGATTTCTATTGGTCAGTGTAACCTTTACAATGGACACTAAGTGATGCAACAAAAAGGGGTGTGTCCTAACATTTGTACGACGACAGCCATCATCTATGTCCTCCACCTACCATACAGATGGAGTTTGTAGTTCTAAACTTACAGTCTGTAGTCCGTCTGGTTTCTATTGGTCAGTGGAACGTATACAATGCAACAAAAAGGGGCGTGTCCTAACGTTTGCTCTAGGACGGCCTGTATAAAAGCCACCACCACCTCTATGATCAGGTGCCTCCACCCGGTTCTTCAGGGGTGTTTAGTTACAAACTGAAGGCCATCTGTTGCCCCACCCCCCCAACTCCACCTGTAATCTAAAGCCTATCCCACTACAACAAGCCAGCGTTTGTTCTGTTAATGGGGCATTCTGAGTGACAGGGCGAGCTTACAAAGCACCCTGTATGACGGCAGGCGGAAGGTCACACCCCCTAATGGGTGTCCCCTTCAGTCCCATGGGTGTACAATTAGGCACAGTGGACAAAACAGTTTGGGGAAGGTCCATTAAGGATACCGTGTTCATTCAAGGGAGAACGTTTCAGGCATTGGGCAGATACACTTGGGTGGGGGGGAGGGTGGGTTCCACATGCCCATCCAGGGAAGAACGTTTTGGGCGCTGGGCAGACACACCCAGGACAAGGGGGTAATCTATCGCTGGACACACTCTATATGGGGCAATTTGGAGAATTCAATTGCCCTTGATCCATGTTTTTGGACTGTGGGAGGAAACCGGAGAACCCGGAGGAACCCCACGTGGACATGGGGTGAACCTGGAAACTCCACCCAGATGGGGATTCGAACCGGGAATCCCTAGTGCTGAGAGGAGAACATGCCAAACTACTAAGCCACCATGCCACCCTCATTGACTATCCATCCATTATCTACCTTCATCCTCTATTAGGGTGGCGGGGGGGGGGGAATCTATCACTCACTCAAACACACTCTATATGGGGCAATTTGGAGAATTCAATTCACCTTGAGCCATGTTTTTGGACTGTGGGACGAAACCGGAGAACCCAGAGGAACCCCATGCGGACACGGGGAGGACATGGATACTCCACCCAGATTGGGATTCGAACCGGGAATCCCTAGTGCCGAGAGGAGAACATGCCAAACCACTAAGCCACCGTGCCACCCCATTCAGTCATATGGGTGTATAATTAGGCACAGTGGACAAAACAGTTTGGGGAAGGTCTATTGAGGATACCGTGTTCATTCAAGGGAGAACGTTTCAGGCTTTGGGCAGATACACTACATAGAGGCAATTTAGAGCAGCCTAAATTAACCTTGAATGCACTTTTTTGGAACTTTGGAAGAGATTATGGGGCAATTTAGACATCTTGAATCCATATTATTGCACTGCGGGGGCAATCTTGATAGAACTAGCTCAGCTTTATCTTATTTAACCCACAAGTCCAAACAAAGCGCTGAGGTGGGCGTGGTCGCATATCTGATTCTTAATGGTTGTATTACAAAATATGAAGTATTTATCGGATCATGAGTCGACTCCTGCGCGACTCCTGAACGTACTGATCCAATAAGTTCGATTCTGGCCCTGACGTTTCACTTCATTTTTTACTTTTATTTTATTTTCCACTAGAGGGCGCTCAAGGATCAGGTTTCATGCAAAGGCATTATCATTGTATTTCTCGCTGTTCATCAGTAGAGGGCGCTCAAGCTTGTCCTATGCGAAGGATTAAACATATACAGAACCAGGCCAACGTGAGGACACGCCCCCTTCTGGCTCCACCTACCATAAAGATGGAGGTTGTAGCTTTACAATTAATACAAATTGCCCCATATAGAGTGTGTGTGTCTGTGTGAGAGAGTGTGTGTCCTGTGATTGATTGCCCCCCTGTCCTGGGTTTATCTGCCCAGCGCCCGAGACGTTCTCCCCTGGATAGGCATGGGGAACCCCCCCCCCCCCATGTTCTCCCCGTGTCCGTGTGGATTTCCTCCGGGTTCTCCGGTTTCCTTCCACAGTCCAAAAACATGGATCAAGGTGAATTGAGTTATCTAAATTGCCCCATATAGAGTGTGTCTGTGTGAGTGATTAAATGTGTGCCCAGTGATAGATTGCCCCCCTGTCCCCGAGATGTTCTCCCCTGGATGGGCATGGGGAACCCCCCCCCCCCACCCCCGTGACCCTAATAATGGATGGATGGATAGAATTTGGGGGGTGGACTATTCTCCGTTCTGCAATGACACTGATGCAGTGCAGCTGTAGTTTCATTTAAACACCTCAGTGACACAACCGGGATAGAACTAATGCCCCGAGCAAATAGTCCCTGCTCTGTGGGGGTACTATCGGGGTCCTGAGCATTAGAACAGAGTGTAAGTGGACCGAAGAACATGGAGCAGAAAGGGGGCGTGGCCAGGCTTGTTTACTTCACTCGACCAACATGATGCGAGTCTCCGGTGTCCCTCAAGTATAGTTATTGGGGCTGATTCACTTCAGCCAGGTGCAAGTGTAATAACCCTCATTACAGTGAGAGGGCGGCGTGAGGCGCCCGCCAAAACATTCACGCCTCGAACCCGGGGACCTCGCGCCGGAACGTTCCGCGGTGTTCCCTTTACTCGCCATTAAGAAGGACATTGTGGGTCTGCCTGGACATTCTGTGTTAGTCAGTGGTGTACTTTGGTATGTTCTCTAATCAGGACCCCCCCCCCCCCATTGGGACCTCTTGTCGGAACGTTCCGCGGTGTTCCCCTTCACTCGCCATTAAGAAGGACATTGTGGGTCTGCCTGGACATTCTGTGTTAGTCAGTGGTGTACTTTGGTATGTTCTCTAATCAGGACCCCCCACTGGGACCTTGCACCAGAACGTTCTGCGGTGTTCCTTCGCTCCCATCAAGAAGGACATTTTGGGTCTGCCTGGACATTCCGCTGTCCATCCGTTGCTCTTCATACTGTGCTAGTCAGTACTGTACTTTGGTATGTTCTC
>JAFMOD010000038.1:121361-137239 GCA_019802435.1 Corydoras maculifer
TAATTTAACTCAAGCCCAACAACTCAACTAACCTCCACAACTCAACAAAACCACTCAACTAACTTCCACAACTCAACAAAACTACTTAACTAACCTCTACAACTCAACAAAACAACTAGACTAACTTCCACAACTCAACTAACCACCACAACTCAACAAAACAACTCAACTAACCACCACAACTCAGCTCAACTAACCTCCACAACTCAACAAAACAACTCGACTAACCTCCACAACTCAACAAAACAACTCGACTAACCTCCACAACTCAGCTCAACCCAATGTAACTCAAAAAAGCAACCGAACTCAATTTAACCCAACCCAACCCAACTCAACATGGCAACTCAAGTCAACTCAACTCAACTCAATTGAACCCAAATCGAGCAATCTCAGCGCCACTGAACAACTCAATCCAACTCAACTCCTCCAAATGAAACCATCTGAAGACACGAGAACGTCGGCAACGAATGTATATCAATATTCCTCACTCACCCCAGCTAGAGTGAAAACCCAGATACCCCCCTCCCCCCTCACCCCCCCCCCCGGACCGGATCTGTTCATAAACAAACGTTTACGCCTCAAATAAACATTCAAATCTATAAAGACGAAAAGTCGGCTCATCAAACCGAATCGCGGGAATCATATCAGTCCTGGGTGTCGACTTCCGATGGAACCATTTCCGAACGTTTATCTCGGAGTCGGATCCCTCCACCGGCGGGACTGCCGTCGCCATGGCGACCTGGAGGGAAGGGCTTTGTGAGGGCGATTGATCACATGTTTACAAAACCCTGATCTGAAAGCTTTACGCTGTAACATCCACCAGAGAACCTCCACCTGCACCTCCACCGGCACCTCCACCCGTGTTTCATTTCACATCCACCAGAGAACCTCCACCTGCACCTCCACCCGTGTTTTATTTAACATCCACCAGAGAACCTCCACCTGCACCTCCACCTGTGTTTCATTTCACATCCACCAGAGAACCTCCACCTGCACCTCCACCTCCACCCGTGTTTTATTTAACATCCACCAGAGAACCTCCACCTGCACCTCCACCTGCATTTCATTTCACATCCACTGGATAACCTCCACCTGCACCTCCACCCATGTTTCATTTAACATCCACTGGAGAACCTCCACCTGCACCTCCACCTCTACCTGAACCTCCACCAAGTTTCATTTCACATCCACTAGAGAACTTCCACCTGCACCTCCACCTGCATTTCATTTTACATCCACCGGAGAACCTCCACCTGCACCTCCACCCGTGTTTCATTTAACATCCACTGGAGAACCTCCACCTGCACCTCCACCTGTGTTTCATCCCGCATCCACCAGAGAACCTCCACCTGAACCTCCACCTGCGTTTCACTTCGTCCCATCCTTAAATGTGTTAAACAGTTTAGGGAAGGCCCTTTGAGCTTCTCGAGGGCGGATGACCTCGTGCCGGAGAGGCCGACGTTCTAAGCGCTGCCCCACCCCACCTGTTTTAAGTGCCCCTAATTCAGACCCCCTCAGACCCTTTAATTATCCGGGGCATTTCCAACGCACCATTTCCTCTGACCCCGAGCCGCCGCGGTAATGACCACGCTCATGCCCTTTAACCAAAGGACGGGGAGAACATTCCAAAGTGTGGTCGTCTGTAATTCATGGAGAGGTTCTACCTATAGGGCTTTCTGTTCCCACTCTTACCCCCCCCCCCCCCGGCTCCATGGATTGTTCCATATGGTTCCTGGAACTAATAAAGTGCGTGCCGGGACCCTACTTACCCCAATCACCCCCTCGAGGTGCAATAAGGTATTATATTTGTAGTTTAAGGATCATACCACCAGGGCGGCACGGTGGCTTAGTGCTTGGCATGTTCTCCTCTCAGCGCTGGGGATTCCCGGTTGGAATCCCAATCTGGGTGGAGGTTCCATGTTCTCCCCGTGTCCATGTGGGTTTCCTCCCACAGTCCAAAAAATGGCTCAAGGTAAGTTGAATGCTCCAAATTGCCCCATATAGAGTGTGTGTGTGAGTGATAGATTGCCCCCCTGTCCTGAGTGTATCTGCCCAGCGCCTGAGACGTTCTCCCCTGGCTGGGCATGGGAAACCCCTCCTTTACAGTGCCAAAACATGGAAGGTCAAATGAGTGCTCCAAATTGCCCCATATAGAGTGTGTGTGGAAGTGAGTGTGTGCCCAGCGATGGATTGTCCCCTTGTCCTGGGTGTATCTGCCCAGCGGCCGAGACGTTCTCCCCTGGATGGGCATGGGGAACCCCCCAACCCCCCCACGACCCTAATAGAGGATAAAGTGGAAGACAATGAATGGATGGATGACTACATGACGGTGGCTTAGAGGTTTGGCATGTTCTCCTCTTAGCGCTGGGGATTCCTGGTTCGAATCCCAATCTGGGTGGAGTTTCCATGTTCTCCCCGTGTCCACATGGGTTTCCTCTGGGTGCTCCGCTTTCCTCCCACATTCCAAAAACATGGCTCAAGGTGAGTTGATTGCTCCAAATTGCCCGATATAGAGTGTGTCTGTGTGAGTGAGTGTGTGCCCAGCGATGGATTGCCCCCCTGTCCTGGGTGTATCTGCCCAGCGCCTGAATCGTTCTTCCCTGGATGGGCATGGGGAACCCCCAACCTCCCCCACGACCCTAATAGAGGACAAAGTTGAAGATAATGCATGGATGAATGGCCGACATGGTGGCTTAGTGGTTTGGCATGTTCTCCTCTCATCGCTGGGAATTTCCGGTTGGAATCCCAATCAGGGTGGAGTTTGCATGTCCTCCCCGTGTCCGCGTGGGGCTCCTCCGGGTCCTCTGGTTTCCTCCCACAGTCCAAAAACATGGCTCAGGGTGAGTTGAAGTCCAAATTGCCCCATATAAAGTGTATCTGTGTAAGTGAGTGATAGATTGCCCCCCTATCCTGGGTGTATCTGCCACCCCCCCCTCCGCCCCAGTAGAAGATAAAGTGGAAGATAGCACCATTAATCACCCGAACAACACGTCTCGCAGAACATGTCTCCTCGGGCAGGACGGCATGGCTTGGGTCACGTGACTGCTCGTGAACTTGTCGCTCTGATCTGTGCGAGACGAGACGAGACGAGACGATTGAGTGAGTGAGAGAGAGAGAGGGAGAGAGGGAGGAGGATGAGGAGGAGGGGGGGCAATTTGAAGAAGAAAGAGCGGAACAAAGGGGAACGGAGGGTATAAAAGCTTGGAGCTCGGCCGTCTCGTGCGTGACTGGAGGACGGGATGGCCTCGGCGTGGCTGCCGCTGCTGTGCTGCGCACTGTGCGCGCACTCGCTGCCGGTCCCGGATGACGCGAGCAAGTCCAGGGACCCCACGGTGAGTGAGCCTGCGTGTTCGGGTCCCGCGGGGTTCTCGTGGAACGCAATTCCACACTATTAATAATAATAATAATAATAATAATAATAATAATAATAATGTAATGATATAGTATTTTATCCCCTAGTATTTTTTATACATGTATATATATATATATAGGCGGCACGGTGGGTTAGTGGTTTAGCATGTTCTCCTCTCAGCGCTAGGGATTCCCGGTTCGAATCCCCATCTGGGTGGAGTTTCCATGTTCTCCCCGTGTCCGCGTGGCTTTCCTCCGGGTTCTCCAGTTTCCTCCCACAGTCCAAAAACATGGATCAAGTCAATTGAGTTCTCCAAATTGCCCCATATAGAGTGTGTCTGAGTGAGTGAGTGTGTGCCCAGCGATGGATTGGCGCCCTGTCCTGGGTCTATCTGCCCAGCGCCCGAGATGTTTTCCCCTGGATGGGCATGGGGAACCCCACCGCGACCCTAATAGAGGATAAGCGGGAGATAATGAATGAATGAATATATATATATATATATATATATATATATATATATATATGTGTGTGTGTGTGTGTGTATGCATATGTACAATCAACTTGTAATTTGTAAATTGTACGTTAATTTTACAAGCGAGACACCAACATTAATATAACGATAATAATATAATAGCAATATTATTATTAGGTGGCATGGTGGCTTAGTGGTTTAGCACGTTCTCCTCTCAGCGCTAGGGATTCCCGGTTCGAATCCCCATCTGGGTGGAGTTTCCATGTCCTCCCTGTGTCCGGCGTGGCTTTCCTCCGGGTTCTCCGGTTTCCTCCCAAAGTCCAAAAACATGGATCAAGTCAATTGAGTTCTCCAAATTGCCCCATATAGAGTGTGTCTGAGTGAGTGAGTGTGTGCCCAGCGATAGATTGCCCCCTGTCCTGGGTCTATCTACCCAGCGCCTGAGACGTTCTCCCCTGGATGGGCATGGGGAACCCCCCACAACCCTAATAGAGGATAAAGCAGAAGATAATGAATGAATAAATTATTATTATTATTATTATATTATCATTGTTATATTGTTGTCATCCATCCATTGTCTTCCGCTTTATCCTCTATTAGGGGGGGGGGTTTCCTATGCCCATCCAGGGGGGAACGTCTCGGGCGCTGGGCAGATACACCCAGGACAGGGGGCCAATCTATCACTGAGCACACACTCACTCACACAGACACACTCTATATGGGGCAATATGAAGCATTCAGTTGACCTTGAATCCATGTTTTGGCACTGTGAGGGAGGGGTTCCCCATGCTCATCCAGGGGAGAACGTCTCAGGCGCTGGGTAGATAGACCCAGGACAGGGGGCAATCTATCGCTGGCGACACACTCACTCACACACACACTCTATATGGAGCAATTTGGAGAATTCAATTGACTTGATCCATGTTTTTGGACTGTGGGAGGAAACCGGAGAACCCGGAGAAAACCCACGCGGACACGGGGAGGACATGGAAACTCCACCCAGATGGGGATTCGAACCGGGAATCCCTAGTGCTGAGAGGAGAACATGCTAAACCACTAAGCCCATATTGTTATATATGTTATATTATTGTTATATATTTTTTCATATAACAATATAATAATAATAATAATAATAATAATAATAATAATAATAATAATAATACAGAAGGCATATTTGTAAATGCACCTGCACCGTGACGTCATCGGATTCGAGTGGACACTTGCCCCAGATGTGCGGCAGATGTGCGTCCGCAGGGGTTCGACCGATTTGAGCCTAATAGAGATATGCGCGTTCGTCTAATACATACTATATGGACACACACACACACACACACACACACACACACACACACACACACACACACACACACAGAGGCTTTATGATGCTTATTTTGATTGAGAGCTACATTACAAAGGCATTTCGGGGTCAGGTATCAGGCAACCGAGTGTCTGTCGGCCTTCCCCAAACTGTTTCCTCAAAGGGACATGGAGGTTTCCACACGTATGGTTTCGAGGGCCTTCCCCAAACTGTTTGCACACAGTCCCAAAGGCAGGGCTAGGTTCTGTGTGGTATCTGAAACGGGGGCCATTTAGTGCCTCATCTAGTGGTCACAGGGTGGAACTACACCCCAAAGAACCTCCCCAACAACCCCCACCCCATCACGCGCCATCACAGGGCATCCAACTGGAACGCTAAGACCCGATGTAAACATTGGAAATTGCACAGTTGTTCTAATTTTAGGGAATTTCGGGCACGTTCTCAATAACTTCGGGTGGGGGAGAGTGGGCGCCATTGCCCACCTTAAGTAGACCCCAAAGAACCTCCCCCCCCAACAACCCCCCCATCACAGGTCATCCAACTGGAACGCTAAGACACGATGTAAACATTAAAGATTGCAGACAGTGGTTCTAATTTTGGGGAATTTCGGGCACGTTGTCTCTGCCCGCCATAACTTCGGGTGGGGGAAGGGGGCGCCATTGCCCACCATTGCCCACTATTGTCCACCATGGCCTGCCTTAGCGACCCTAGTTTCAGTGGGGACAAAGTGTGACTTCTAACAACTGTCAGTTCTGTTTACAGGCTCCAAAAGTTTGCAGAAGGCAGGGGCAGGGGGGCAGGGGGGCAATTTTGTCACCCCGTTAATTCCGTCGCCAAACCCGGCTCGCGCGCACATGCTGCTTCGATTAGGTTTACAGAGCACGTGTGTTGCAGATTAAGGCGGCGAGCTCGGATTTCAAAGCGCGGCAGCGAAAGTGGAGGTACCAGGGCGGGGTGGGGGCGGGGGGGTAGGGGGTGGGGGTACACCGTGGGTCTTTAGGGAGTCCTTTGTTTGGAAACCGGAGAGTGGGTTGGTGCGAAGTTTGTAATATTTTATATCCTTTGGGAACCTATAGGAACATTTAACACCCTCCTCTTCTGCCCTAAAAGCCCTAAAAGCCCTGCTCAGGGCTGTTTATTTGCCCCAGTCACTGATCCCGTCACAAGATATCGGAGACTTCATAACAAGTTGCTCCCACAGTCCAAGAACATGGATTCAAGGTAAATTGGCTGCTCTTAATTTCTCTATTTCAACTGCCCCTAAAATGCTCCCAAAGTGCAAAAACATGGATTCAAGGTGAATGGGCTGCTCTAAATTGTCCTATTTAAATTGCCCCTAAATTGCTTCCACAGTCCAAGAACATGGATTTCGAGTAAATTGGCTGCTTTAAATTGCCCCATCTAAATGGCCCCTAAATTGCTCCAAAAGTGCAAAAACATGGATTCAAGGTGAATTGGCTGCTCCAAATTGCCCCATTTAAAATTGCCCCTAAATTGCTCCCACAGTCCAAAAACATGGATTTCGAGTAAATTGGCTGCTTTAAATTGCCCCATCTAAATGGCCCCTAAATTGCTCCAAAAGTGCAAAACATGGATTCAAGGTGAATGGGCTGCTCTAAATTGCCCCAATTAAAATTGCCCCTAAATTGCTCCCATAGTCCAAAAACATGGACTTAAGATGAATTGGCTGCTTTAAATTGCCCCATCCTAATTGCCCCATCTAAATTGGGGTGGGGCTACACCGTGGGTCTTTAGGGAGTCCTTTGTTTGGAAACCGAAGTGGGTTGGTGGGTTGGGGCGAGGTTTAAACCTCAAAATGTAATATTTTATATCCTTTGGAAACCTATAGGAAATTTTGACTCTCTCTTCTTCAGCCCTAAAAGCCCTGAAAGCCCTAAAAGCCCTAAAAGCCTTGCTCTGGGCTGTTTATTTGCCCCAGTCACTGATCCCGTCACGAGATAGCGGAGCCTTCATAACAACTTGCTCACACAGTCCAAGAACATGGATTTCGTGTAAATGGGCTGTTTTAAATTGCCCCATCTAAATGGCCCCTAAAATGCTCCCAAAGTGCAAAAACATGGATTCAAGGTGAATGGGCTGCTCTAAATTGCCCCATTTAAAATTGCCCCTTAATTGCTCCCACAGTCCAAGAACATGGACTCAAGATGAATTGGCTGCTTTAAATTGCCCCATCCTAATTGCCCCATCTAAATTGGGGTGGGGGGTACAACCTTTGACTTCCTCCTCTTTAGCCCTAAAAGCCCTGCTCTGGGCTGTTTATTTGCCTCTGTCACTGATCCCGTCACGATATCGGCGACTTCATAACAACCTTTCAGAACGTCGGTTCCAGTGGATGCATAACGGGACGTCTGAGACGTGGTGGACGTCCTCCCGCGCGGCTCGAACCCTTAAGGAGGCCGAGCGCATCGGGATGCCGATGTAGACTCCGGGGTTCAATTTGTTCTCGGCTGTTGACAAAGCTGCAGAGGGGAGATTATGCAGGCAGGGGCAGGCCGCTTGGCACGCAGCGGCGAATAACAAACCTCGTGTTTGCTGACACAGGGGGAAAAAAAAAGAAAAGCAAAAAAGGAAAAGTGAGATATGGGGCAGCTGCATTCCCCAAACTACCCCCCCCCGCCAACCCCCCCGCCAACCCCACACGGGAACACAGCACGGGGGAGACGGTCGCCATCGCCGTCTCCACATGCCATGCAGCTCAATGCGAGGTCATTTTTCATGCCCCCCCATTGGATATAACCCGAAAAGGCGTTCAGCCGGGGGACGGGATAGGCCCCGGTGTGGTATAAAGGCGGTGCACTCGAACACTCGGAGGCAAACGGGGCAGAAGGGAGGACGTGCGCTTACCTGCTCGGATAATTGCGGCTTACTGAGGGGTTTTCTGGCGTGTGCGAGAGACAAAGTCGGCATTCTCATTCTCATGCTCATGTCCCGGTCGGGGTAGAGTTAGCATGTTCTCCCCCATGTCGGCGTGGGTTAGTCCAAAATCATGATTCAAGGTGAATTGGCTGCCTTAAATTGCCCTTATGTAAATTGCCCCTAAATTGCTCCTACAGTCCAAAACCGTGGATTCAAGGTTCGCTAATTTGCCCCATCTAAATTGCTCCCACAGTCCAAAAACATGGATTCAAGCTAAATTGGCTGCTTTGAATTGCCCCTATGTAAATCGCCCCTAAATTACTCCTACAGTCCAAAACCGTGGATTCAAGGTGAGCTGGCTGCGCTAATTTGCCCCATCTCAATTGCTCCCATACTCCAAAACCATGGACTCAATATGAATTAGATGCTATTAAATTGCCCCATCTAAATTGCCCCTATATTGCTCCTACAGTCCAAAATTCAATGTGAGATGGCTGCGCTAAATTGCCCCATTTAAATTGCTCCCAGAGTCCAAAAAACCGGGCTTCATGCTAAATTGGCTGCTTTAAATTCCCCCATCTAAATGGCCCCTAAATTCCTCAGAAAGTGCAAAACATGGATTCAAGGTGAATAGGCTGCTATAAATTGCCCCATCTAAATTGCTCCCACAGTCCAAAAATATGGCTGCAAGGTAAATTGGCTGCTTTAAATTGCCCCATCTAAATGGCCCCTAAATTCCTCCGAAAGTGCAAAAACATGGATTCAAGGTGAATGGGCTAATCTAAATTGCCTTAATTTAAATTGCCCCTACAGTCCAAGAACATGGACTCAAGATGAATTGGCTGCTTTAAATTGCCCCATCTTAATTGCTCCATCTAAATCGCTTCCATAGTCCAGAACCATGAACTCAATATGCTGTTAAATGCCCCATCTAAGTTGCCCCTGAAAAAACGCTCCCACAGTCCAAAAACATGGTAAATTGCTCCCATAATCCAAAACCATGAACTCAATATGCTGTTAAATGCCCCATCTAAGTTGCCCTCTAAAACACTCCCACAGTCCAAAAACAAGGTAAATTGTCTGCTTTAAATTACCCCATCTAAGTTGCCCCTAAATTGCACCATAGTCCAAAGCAATGGACTCCGATGAAATGCCTGCTGTTAACTGGCCCATCCAAATTGCCCGTAAATTGCTCCCAAAGTGCAAAAAGGGCATGGATTCAAGGTGAATGGGCTGCTGTAACTTGCCCCATTTAATTGCCCTGTTGATTTTGCTGTGCGTTTTGAACAGACTAAGTTTTGCACTGAAGACTCCGGGACGAGGTTGAAGGACAGCAGTTTCCTCCTGACATTCCTTTAAATCTAGCACTCTCATCAGTCGCATCCCTTTCCTGTCCCCCCCTGTCCCCCCCGTCCCCCGTCCCCCCCATCCCCCCCGTCCCCCCCCGGTGCTGTAATCATGTCTCCTGTGTATACAGTCCCTACGCTGGAAGTTTGCGTCGATAAACATTAACCCGGGATGAACTTTCTATTAAACCCTGATCTGCTCGTCTCCCACCGTCCCACCGAATTTGTCCCCATTGTCCGGGACGCGGTCCTTCCCCACGGGCGCTGTGCGTCGTGACCCCCGGCCACCGGGCGCTCCACGAAACCCATGATACCTCCCCCCAACGCTGGTAACCATGGCCACGGGGACACGTCCATGTCCCGTTGGAACACGTCCCTGAGGTCCAACCTCAGAACCGGGTCAGTGGAACCATAACAGACTCGGCGGAACCAGAACCCGTGGAACCGTCTTCACTCTTCATACCAAACGTCCCGATCAGAGACGTCCCAGCGAACACGTAGAACGTTTCCGCAGATTAGATCATTAAACTCTGTGCACGCCATTACAGCGGGACACGCGGGACACGCGCTAGTCACAGAGGACAGATTGTTGGTTCCTTTGTAACATGATGGCGTGGGGGGGGGAGGCGGTGTTCCTGGAACTGGAACTCGAAGAACCTACCAACACCCAACATCCATCCATTATCTTTCACTTTATGGTTCCCCATACCCACCCAGGGGAGAACGTTTCGGGACCCAGGACTGGGGGGCAATCTATCGCTGGGCACACACTTACTCACACAGACACACTCTATATGGGGCAATTTGGAGAATTAATGAATATGGAGAATTTGGAGAATCCATGTTTTTGGACTGTGGGAGGAAACCGGAGAACCCGGAGGAAACCCATGCAGACACGGGGAGAACATGGAGACTCCACCCAGATTAGGATTCAAACCTGAATCCCTAGTGCTGAGAGGAGAACATGCTAAACACAGCACATGTTATATTGTTAAATCATCCATCCATTGTCTTGCGCATAATCCGCTGCTAGGGTCGCAGGGGGAGGGGGGGGGTTCTCCATGCCCATCTAGGGGAGAACGTTTCGGGCACTGTGCAGATACACCCAGGAAAGGGGGCAATCTATCACTGGACACACACTCACTCACACACACACACACTCACACACACACACACTCTATATGGGGCAATTTGGAGAATTCAATTGACTTAATCCATGTTTTTGGACTGTGGGAGGAAACCGGAGAACCCGGAGGAAACCCATGCAGACACAGATTGGGATTCGAACCAGGAATCCCAAGCGCTGAGAGGAGAACATGCCAACCACTAAGCCACCGTGCCGCCCTACCACTATAAGGGTCACGCGCGCGCGGGGGGGGGGTGGGGGGGTCCCCATGTCCATCCAGGGGAGAACGTTTCGGGCGTCAGGCAGACACACCCAGGACAGGGGGGCAATCTATCACTCACACAGACACACTCTATCTGGGGCAAATTTGGAGAATTCAATTGACTTGATACATGTTTGTGGACTGTGGTTGGAAACTGGAGAACCCGGAGGAAGCCCTCGCGGACACGGGGAGTAACTCCACAGTAACTCCATGGAAGCGCTGAGAGGAGAACATGCTAAACCACTAAGCCACCATGCCGCCCTCACACACACTATATGGGGCAATCTAGAGCCTCCGATTTACCTTGAATTCATGTTTCCGAACCCGGAGGAACCCCACGCCGACACGGGGAGGACATGGAAACTCCACCCAGATGGGGATTCGAAGCGGGAATCCCTAGCGCTGAGAGGAGAACATGCCAAACCACTAAGCCGCCGTGCCGCCCTGCCAACATATCACTGGGATGAACTAGAACCACGACTGTGAGCCTATCATCTCATAGAAAGACTTTGGCGGTGGGAGGACGCGTTGTCCCCCCCATTGTCCTGCGAGTGCTGACGGTTCTAGGGTCGTAATGCCGAGGTGTCCAGGTATAATTTACTACGGTATAATCAGCCCCGTCTCGTCCTCGTCCTCGTCCTCGTCCTCGTCTTAATGAGGGACGAGAACGTAAACACTGCAATTACGTGGAAGTATGCCGGTTCCATGCCGTTCTATCTGCCCATCGCGCTGTCACCCTATCCCAGGGCTTCGGGGCAGTTAGGGGCGGAACGCGAGGGTTGACCCTGGGTGCGTCCAGGTCCTAATAAAGATAATGACGAGGTTGTCCGGGACGCTGAAGACATTTTTAAAGCACCAATTTGGACTTCTCCAACCACAGCGATTCCCCACAGCCGAACCATGTAGTTGTTTGGGAAATCTGCTGACTCAGCGAGCGCAGACGGCTCGTCCTGTCCACCGTCCTCCGTCCAACAGGACTCTATATTTATACAGAAGGTGATATCTCCGGATGGCACGGTGGCTTAGTGGTTTGGCATATTCTCCTCTCAGCGCTAGCGATTCCCGGTTCGAATCCCAATCTGGGTGGAGTTTCCATGTCCTCCCCGTGTCCCCGTGGGTTTCTTTCCGGGTTCTCCGGTTTCCTCCCCCAGTCCCCCAGAAAACATGGATTCAAGGTAAATCAGATGCTCTAGATTGCCCCATATAGTGTGTGCAAGGGCGGCATAATGGCTTAGTGGTTTGGCATGTTCTCCTCTCAGCGCTAGGGATTCCCGGCTTGAAGCACGCTCTGGGTGGAGTTTGCATGTTGTCCCCGTGTCTGTGTGGGTCTGAAAACACGGATTCAAGGTGAATTGGCTGTTCTAAATTGCCCCTATTTAAATTGCCCCTTGGTGGCTTTGAGGTTTGAATACCGATCTGGGTGGAGTTTGCATGTTCTCCACGTGTCTGTGTGGGTTTCCTCCCACAGTCTGAAAACATGGATGCAAGGTGAAAACATGGCTGCTCTAAATTGCCCCTATCTAAATTGCCCCTTGGTGGCTTTGAGGTTAGCACATTAGATCCAGATTTGAATCCCGATCTGGGTGGAGTTTCCATGTTCTCCCGTGTCCACGTGGGTTTCCTATGGGTTCTCCGGTTTCCTCCCACAGTCCAAAAACATGGATCAAGGTCAATTGAATTCTCCAAATTGCCCCATATAGAGTGTGTGTGTGAATGTGTGAGGGAGTGTGTGCCCAGCGATAGATTGGCGTCCTGTCCTGGGTGTACCTGCCCAGCACCCGAAACGTTTTTCCCTGGATGGGGGTAGAGTATAGTTGACCTCTACCCCCCCAAAAAAACCCAGAATGCACGTGGTGAAGGCGTCTCCTTTGTCCTTCGGGTCGCTGACAGACATCCGTTGTTCTTGGACGGTCCTTGTCCGTCCTTGACGCGAGCCAATTGTTTATGCTTCGCCTCGTCGTTCTCCCTCGGCTAAGTTGCCCCCCGAGGTCAGCGTGTCGACGGGGCACTTCCAACCCGCTCGTTAGACGGCGGGGCTGATGACACTCGCGTCCCGTATATTTGTGTCCAGTGCGTAATGACGGTGGGACGCGCTAAGTCAGCAGAACTCACAAACACGTTGCGGTTTCGTACACTGCTTATTTGCCACGGAATGCGCGTGGCTGGTAATTGCCCCCAGGGGGTAGATCTTTAGCCACGGTCTCAGGTTCAGCAGGCCTGTCCTGACATGACACTTGGTGTCCCATCGAGTACATGTCGCCTTGGTGTCCACATGCGGCCTAGTGTGGTTCTGCGGGGGAGGGGGGGGGGGTGAAGCTGCTTTAAATGCCCCTATATCGTGTGTGTAAGTGAGTGGATGGGCATTTGGACCCCCCCCCCCCCGCGATTTCATTTACAGAGCTGGCATCTATTTAATAAGGTCTCCTGTAATTGGTTCCACCAATGAGGAACAGGATGGTATTCTCGTTCTCTATGTTGTTCATGGATTCAAGGTGAATTGGCTGCTCTAAATTGCCCTTTGGTGGCTTTTAGGTTTTAATCCCGATCTGGGTGGAGTTTGCATGTTTTCCCCATGTCTGTGTGGGTTTCCCCCCCACAGTCCGAAAACATAGATTCAAGGTGAATTGGCTGCTCTAAATTGCCCCTTGGTGGCTTTAAGGTTTTAATCCCAATCTGGGTGGAGTTTGCATGTTCTCCCTGTGTCTGTGTGGGTTTCCCCCCCACAGTCCGAAAACATAGATTCAAGGTGAATTGGCTGGTCTAAATTGCCCCTATCTAAATTGCCCCTTGGTGGCTTTGAGGTTTTAATCCCGATCTGGGTGGAGTTTGCATGTTCTCCCAGTGTCTGTGTGGCTTTCCTCCCACAGTTTAAAAACATGGATTCAAGGTGAATAGGCTGTTCTAAATTGCCCCTTGGTGGCTTTGAGGTTAGCACACCAGATCTAGATTTGAATCCCACTCTGGGTGGAGTTTGCATGTTCTCCCAGTGTCTGTGTGGGTTTCCTCCCACAGTCTGAAATCATGGATTCAAGGTGAATTGGCTGTTCTAAATTGCCCCTGGGTGGCTTTGAGGTTTGAATACCGATCTGGGTGGAGTTTGCATGTCCTCCTCGTGTCTGTGTGGCTTTCCTCCAACAGTCTGAAAACATGGATTCAAGGTGAATTGGCTGTTGTAAATCGCCCCTATCGGAATTGATCCGATCAATTTAAGGGGGGAGCGGGTTTTTATTTTTTGGGGGTGGGGGGGGACCAGGGCGATCATATCTTAAGCGTTTAGTCATTTTGCTTTTCGGTCAATTAACCGAGGAATTTGCTCTGAAGAGGAAACTGGGGCAGATGATTAAAAAGAAAACAACCTTAAAGGAAACGATGCCCCAGAGAGATAAATAGAGAACATGGAGAACCATCCTGCCCACCGTTGGTGGAATGCTTGGGGAAGAATATACATACCCCAGGAGACCTGATTAAATAGATACCAGCGTGGCAGGGGGGCAAATGAGGACACTACTGATCCAAGCACAACAAGAAAGAACTACCCTCTACAAGGGTCGCAGAAAGGGGGGGGGGGGCCTTCTGCATGCTCACTCACACTTACATTATATAGGGGCATTTAAAGCAGCTTTACTTTCATTTAGCAATTTGGCAATTTAGAGCAGCCAATTCACCTTGAATCCATGTTTTCGGACTGTGTGAGATCACTCACACAGACATGGGGAGAACATGCAAACTCCACCCAGATCGGGATTCGATTCTGCATCGGATGTGCTGACCAAATATCAAATTTAGATATTTAGAGCAGCCATTTCACCTTGAATCCATGTTTTCGGACTGTGGGAGGAAACCAACATAGACATTAGAAGAACATGCAAACTCCACCCAGATCAGAATTCAAATCTGACTGTGATGTTGTAATCATAAAGCCAACATGGGGCAATTTAAAGCAGCTATTTCACCTTGAATCCATGTTTTCGGACTGTGGAAGAAAACCCACATAGACACAAGGAAAACATGCAAACTTCACCTAGATCGGGATTCAAATGTGGAGATGATGTGCTAACCACAAAGCCACCAAGGGGCAATTAAGAGCAGCTAATTCACCTTGAATCCACTGTTTTCGAACCCACACAGACACGGGGGGAACATGCAAACACCACCCAGATCGGGATTCGATTCTGGATCTGATGTGCTGCCCAAAAATCACCAAGGGGCAATTTAGAGCAGCCAATTCACCTTGAATCCATGTTTTTTGGACTGTGGGAGGAAACCCACACCGACACGGGGAGAACATGCAAACTCCACCCTGATCGGGATCTGATGTGCTAACCTCAAAGCCACCAAGGGGCAATTTATATAGGGGCAATTTAGAGCAGCCAATTCACCTTCAATCCATGTTTTCGAACTGTGGGCCGGGGAGAACATGCAAACTCCACCCAGATCAAAATTCAAACCCGGATCCCCAGCGCTGCATGGCAGACGTGGTAGCCACTACTTCACCATGCCGTCCCCACACACGGTATAGGGGCAATTTAGAGCAGCTTCACCTTGAATCCATGTTTTTGGAACCTCGCTACGACAGCTGTCCACACTGACCTCCCGTCTCTCTCCTCAGAAGAGACTTTATTATGGCTTAAAGAAGCCGGACCGCGCCCCGCACGTCCGGGACGTCCTAAAGGACAACCTGGACAGGAAGAAGTGGCAGCACTACCGAGCGTCCTCCGGGAGTCCCGATGACACCTTGAACCGCCCCCGCTGCGGAGTGCCCGACTATCCGAGCCGGGCGGAGGAGCCGAGCTCCCAGAATGCACTGCAGAAGGACGGGCGGTTCCGGCGCAAGCGCTTCGTCCTGTTCGGGGGACGATGGGAGAAGACAAACCTCACCTACAGGTAAGACGTCACTGTGGAGCCTCCATCTCATCAACACACGCTGTAATTAATTTAATTAATGCTCCGTCACATCGACGATACACAGACACCACGTTCCAGATGGACCGTCATCCCAATTCGGAGTCAGAACGAGCAAGAAGGGGGTGTGGAGAACATACAAACTCCACCCAGATCGGATCAATTTAGATAGCGGCAATTTAGTACAGCCAATTCACCTTGAATCCATGTTTTCGGACTGTGG
>JAFMOD010000038.1:190414-230414 GCA_019802435.1 Corydoras maculifer
AAAAAAAAAAAATACTAATGTGGAGAACATGCCCAACTTCCAAAAGGACAAACAACTAAAATAAAAGAAAAGGAAAGAAAAAGAAATTTTAAAAAATGCTAACGATGCTAATGTGGGGAACATGCCAAACTGCAAAAGGTTGGCAGTGGCTAACCAAAAGGACAAGCAAAAAAATATTAATGGAAAAAAACGGGAAAAAAAAGAAATAAAAACCTGTAAAGTTGTTGGGGGAAGAAAATGCTAACTGCACTGACATGGAGAACATGCCAAACTTAAATGTTAACAAAACTAACCAAAAAAAATGAACAATTAAATAAAAAAAAATAAAAAAAAAAAAAAAAAATATATATATATATATATATATATATATATATATATATATATATATATATATATATATATATATATATATATATATGCCCAGCGATGGCTTGGCGCCCTGTCCTGGGTCTATCTGCCCAGCGCCCGAGACGTTCTCCCCTGGATGGGCATGGGGACCCCCACCGCGACCCTAATAGAGGATAAAGCGGGAGATAATGAATGAAAAAAAATATATATATATATGACTGTATATATATATATATATATATATATATATATATATTTATATATATGGGGCGGCACGGTGGCTTAGTGGTTAGCACGTTCGCCTCTCAGCGCTAGGGATTCCCGGTTCGAATCACCATCTGGGTGGAGTTTCCATGTTCTCCCCGTGTCTGCGTGGGTTTCCTCCGGGTTCTCCGGTTTCCTCCCACAGTCCAAAAACATGGATCAAGTTAATTGAATTCTCAAAAATTGCCCCCTATTGAGTGTGTCTGCGTGAGTGAGTGAGTGTGTGTGCCCAGCGATGGATTGGCGCCCTGCCCTGGGTCTATCTGCCCAGCGCCCGAGATGTTCTTCCCTGGATGGGCATGGGGAACCCCACCACGACCCTAATAGAGGATAAGCGGAAGATAATGAATGAATGAATATATATATAAAAACCCATGGTAATGTGGAGAACATGCCAAAACTTCCAAATGTTAACAAAAGCTAACCAAAATAATAAACAATTGAAATAAAGCAGGGGGTGCACACAAGAAAAAACAAAACCTATGGTAATGGGGAGAACATGCCAAATTTCCATATGTTGACTTTGGCTAACCAAAAGGACAAATAAAATAAAAAGGGGGGGGAGAAAAGAAAAAAACCTGTAAAGATGTTCAATTCAAAAAAATAATGTGGAGAACATGCCAAATCGGCAGGTTGCCAGGTAGTGTTACCTGAGGTACGCCGGGGGTTCCGTGCTGATGGAGACGGCTTTGTACTTCTCGTCGTTACCCTCGAAGATCTCCTCGCACTCGGACGCCTTCAGCAGGGTCACACTGGTGGCTAAAGTTGTGTAACCATGATCTAACACAAAATAGAACGCTGCACAAACCGCTGTCCAGAAGCAGAGACTGAACTACAGGGGGCGCACACGTTCCGGCGACGTTCTCGCCCCAGAGCCGGAGACGCACCGAGGGTTCTAGACTGCTTTCTGGACCTCGTAAGCAAAGACATGCAGATGTCGGGTGCGGGACGCGTTGGCCAGCGAATCACCTACCGTGGGACGACGCGGCGATCTTCTTGCGCTCCTCCACCGACGCTAGGCGGCGCCACAGAGAGGGGTACCGCTTGTACAGGGAGCCGCGGAACATGCGCAGGTAGTTCCCCACCTAAACGAAAGGAACGTGGTTAGGTTAAGCTGCCGATACGAACGACCCTGTGGGAAGGTTCCACGTTCTCCCCGTGTTCACGTGGGGTTCCTCAGGGTTCTCCCACAATCCGAAAACATGGAGCAAGGTCAACTGAATTCTCCCCATATTTATATAAATTGCCCCATATAGAGTGTGTTTGTGTGAGTGAGTGTGTGCCCAGTGATAGATCGCCCCCTTGTCCTGGGTGCATCTACCCAGCGCTTTAAAGGCGTTTTTCTCGGGGCTCTGAAATCCACCCCCCCCCCCAAGTCTGAAAACATGGATTCAAGGTGAAGTGGTGGCTCTAAATGGCCCCCATTGCCCCTCTGTCTTGGGTGTATCTACCCAGCGCCCGAAAATTTGTTTTTCTCAGAGCTCTCAAATTCCTCCCCGAGTCTGAAAACATGGATTCAAGGTGAAGTGGCGGCTCTAAATTGCCCCATATAGTATGTGTGTCTGTGTGAGTGAGTGTGTGCCCAGTGATAGATTGCCACCCTGTCTTGGGTGTATCTACCCAGAGCCTGAAACGTGTTTTTCCCAGTCTGAAAACATGGATTCAAGGTGAAGTGGCAGCTCTAAATTGCTCCATATAGTATGTGTGTGTGAGTGTGTGCCCAGCGATAGATTGGTACCCTGTCCTATCCGAAACGTGTTTTTCTCAGGGCTCTCAAATTAACCCCAGAGTCTAAAAACATAAATTGAAGGTAAATTGGTGGCTCTAAATTGCCCCAATCTTAATTACACCATATAGTATGTTTGTCTGTGTGAGGGAGTGTGTGACCAGCGATGGATTGGCGCCCTGTCCTGTCCAAAACATGTATTTCTTGGGGCTCTAAAAATTCCCCCCAGTCGGAAAATGTGGCTTCAAGGTGAAGTGGTGGCTCTAAATTGCCCCATCTTAATTGCCCCATATAATATGTGTGTCTGTAAATAAGTGTGTGCCCAGCAATAAATTTGCCCCCCAGTCCTGGGTGTATCTGCCCAGTGCTTGTAACGTTCTCCCCTGGATGGGCATGGGGAATCATATAGTGTGTTTGTGAGTGCCCAGCGATAGATCTCCCCCTTGTCCTGGATGTATCTACCCAGCGCTTTAAAGGCGTTTTTCTCGGGGCTCTTTCTCGGGGATCCGCCCCCCACTCCCCCGAGTCTGAAAACATGGATTCAAGGTGAAGTGGTGGCTCTAAATGGCCCCATCTTAATTGTCCCATATAGTATGTGTGTCTGCATGTGTGATATCAGATCGTGTGTGTGAGCTTCGATAATCGGGACAGCCTTTTTGTCGTGCGGCATCTCTACAGGCTAAAATAAACACCACACATGCCCCTCCCCCCCGCTAATGTTACTCCACAAACATTTAAACACACTATACTCCATTATACTTCATTATACTCCACTAATTTAGTTTAGTCTTTAATTTTAAATCGTGTTGTTCATTCATTCCCGAGTCAAAAGAACTACAGCCTCGCGCTAATGCTAACACGCTAACGACAACAACAGAGGAAACAGCGGGTTAATTTAGTTATCTAAGTTAAAAACGCGTTGGTTGGTCGTGCAGCTGGTTAACCCCTCACCTCAGAGCCGATCATGAAAAAGTCTCCATCTTCGTCCAGTTGGAATTTAATCGGCTTCTGACCGAAGGTTTTACTCAGCGCCATCTTCACCAGCCAGCCGCGGCGACACCACACTGCGCATGCGCGCTGGCACAACAGCGCCAAAATTAAATAGTGGCCAGTTTGATAATACAGCATATTATTCATTCATTCATTCATTCATTATCTTCCGCTTATCCTCTATTAGGGTCGCGGTGGGGTTCCCCATGCCCATCCAGGGGAGAACGTCTCGGGCGCTGGGCAGATACACCCAGGACAGGGCGCCAATCCATCGCTGGGCACACACTCACTCACACAGACACACTCTAAATTGGGCAATTTTGAGAATTCAATTAACTTGATCCATGTTTTTGGACTGTGGGAGGAAACCGGAGAACCCGGAGGNCCCCAATTCAATAATACAGCATATTATTCATCCATTATATTCTGCTTTATCCTCTTCTAGGGTGGCGGGGGGGGGGGGGGTTTCCCCATCCAGTGGAGAAGGTTTCGGGCGCTGGGCAGATACACCCAGGACAGGGGGGCAATCTATCACTGTGCACACACTCACTAGCACAGACACACTCTATATGGGGCAATTTGTAGAATTCAGTGTACCTTCAATTCAATTGACCTTGATCCATGTTTTTGGACTGTGGGAGGAAATCAGAGAACCCGGAGGAAACCCACGTGGACATGGGGAAAACATGGAAACTCCACCCAGATGGGGATTCGAACCGGGAATCCCATATACAATATATATATGGGGTGGCACGGTGGCTTAGTGGTTTAGCATGTTCTCCTCTCAGCGCTAGGGATTCCCGGTTCGAATCCCAATCTGGGTGAAGTTTCCATGTCCTCCCCCTGTCCGCGTGCGTTTCCTCCGGGTTCTCCGCTTTCCTCCCACAGTCCAAAAACATGGATCAAGTCAAATGAGTTCTCCAAATTGCCCCATATAGAGTGTGCGTGTGCCCAGTGATAGAATGGTGCCCTGTCCTGGGTGTATCTGCCCAGCGCCCAAAACGTTCTCCCCTGGATGGGCATCTGGAACCCCCCCCCTCCCCGACCCTAATAGAGGATAAAGTGGAAGATAATGGATGTATATATATAAAACCACTTAGGCACCATGCCACCCTATAGCATATTATTAAAACTTATTAATTCTTAGTATATAATACAAAATAAGCCGAATTACCTTTATTTTACCTTTAGCTGTAATAAAAATATATGGTCTATGCAATAAAACTGACCAAAGAGCCCATGATATAATGCAGGGGTGTCAAAACATTTTGCATAAAGAGTCGAATAGTTCCTTCTTCCTTTTTCCTTTTTTTTTTAACGACGAAAGTTACGCACTGCTATAAAACAATTTTTAGTGTCACAATTAGCTTAATATTTCAAATGACAATGTAACCAAATTTAAAGAACTCTAAAGACAGAATGCTTTCTCATCTGGAGCGTCAGATAACATTAAACAAACTGTACAGAACAAATTTAATGTGTTATTAAATATTAATTAATATTATTAAATAATGTGTTATTATTTAGGTTTAAGCTCAAGAAGCCATGTCACGTTCGTGGTGACGTCAAAACCTCTTAAATTAAATCGGTCGTTATGGGTGAGAAATAATCCAAGACAGTCCTCTGCTTCCCCCTAGCGACCGATGGATATATGACGATAGAGCCAGAATAACGCCAAAGACACAGATTGTATTAGAATGATGCTGCCATCTTGCGGAACACGACGGAATTACATTTTAAATTTTTTTTTCATTTTTATTTTATTTATTCAGACAGAGCTAGAAATAATCATTTCTGAGCCCGGGTTGTGACCGATCGACTTTGGACACGCCTAACGTAATGTTAGCAAATTCTAGCTGTCGCAATATCTCAGTTAAAAAGAAATATGAAAAAATATTCTGGTCGTTTTGAAATACCATAATGCTATTATAAAAAACAGAGGGGTTTGTAGTAGTGGGGAGGATGTTAATGCCACCCCAGCCATGTGGCAGCTAACATTTTAGGCATCGTTGCTGCCTCCGAGGCAAACCCGGAGGGTTAGGAAAACCAGAATGGTGCTGATGAAGACGGTTAAAAGAAAAAGGAGGAAGATCCAGGCCCCGGGGTGCAGGGCTCGCCTCAGGCGCACACTTTCTTCGGGGACCAGACTGCTCATGTTCAGCATGTACCCCAGGGCCCATCCCAGAGACGTGTCCCCCGCCTGATGAACATGCACAGAGACGACACATTCAACCACCCAACATCCTACAGATACATTTACATTACATTTGGTCATTTATTGGACGCTTTTATCCAAAGCGACTTCCAAATCAAGCACATGGTTGGCCACAGTATCCCTGGAGCAATGAGGGTTAAGGGTCTTGCTCAAGGACCCACATTGGTAACTTCAGTGGAGCTGGGATTTGAACCCACAACCTTCAGATTGAGGGCCCAACGCCCCAACCACCCTAACCACACCCTCTGTATTGATGTCACAGATCTGTATTGATGCTACTATAACCAAAGTAAGTTCATCATATCCATCCATCCATCCATCCATCTTCCGCTTGTCCGGGGTTCGGGTCGCGGGGGCAGCAACCGAAGTAGGGAGACCCAGACCTCCCTCGCCCCAGCCACCTCCACCAGCTCGAATGGGGGAACCCCGAGGCGTTCCCAGACCAGCTGAGAGATAGAACCTTCCAGCGTGTCCTGGGTCTTCCTCTGGGTCTCCTTCCAGCTGGACTTGCCTGGAGTGAGTGTGTGCCCAGCGATAGATTGCCCCCCTGTCCTGGATGTATCTGCCCAGCGCCCGAAACATTCACCCCTGGGCATGGGAACCCCCCCCCCCGCTCCTCACGACCCTAAAAGAGGATAAAGACGAACAATGGATAGATGAATGAATAACAATAGTTGGGCAGCACATTGGCTTACTGGTTTAGCATGTTCTCCTCTCAGCACTAGGGATTCCCGGATTGAATCCCCATCTGGGTGGAGTCTCCATGTTCTCCCCGTGTCCGCGTGGGTTTCCTCCGGGTTCTCCGGTTTCCTCCCACAGTCCAAAAATATGGATCAAGGTCAATTGAAGGCTCCAAATTGCCCCATATAAAGTGTGTCTGTGTGAGTGAGTGTGTGCCCAGCGATAAATTGCCCCCCTGTCCTGGATGTATCTGCCCAGCGCCCGAAACGTTTACCCCTGGGCATGGGAAACCCCCCCTCCCCCCACGACCCTAGTAGAGGACAAAGTGGAAGATAATAGATGGACGGATGGATGGATAACAATAGTGTGATTGCCATATATGGCAACATCTCGTTAATTACAATCCCTTAAAAGGCTGATAGGGCAACCTGGTGTGAACTGACCTTCCTCTGAAAGGAAACCCTTTGGAAGGAGAGCTCGTCGAAGCCGTAGCCCTTCAGCATTAGAACCTGGATGTAGACACTCAGGGCGCAGTAGTCCCTCAGGTAGGGCTTCAGGTTCGGGACACTGCGGGACATCTGATGTGGGGAGATGACCTCATGAATAAAGTTCGTCCACCTTAGGAATAATTAAGGATCGTCCGGTAGCTCCACCTGTTGCATCGTCATGCCGCACACAGCCTCAGTGGCGTTGAGGAGATGAGCCGGGGTGCTGATACTGATCCCCGTGCTCTTCTGCAGGAAGCTGTGCGTGAAGAAAAAGGCGGAAAAAGCCTGAAAGAGACGAAATGAAAACGTCGGCCCATAATTAGTGATATGAAATTAGAACGTAAGCATTTAAATTCTATTATTAAGGGACTGGGCACACTGGTTTAGTGGTTTGGCATGTTCTCCTCTCAGCGCTAGGGATTCCCGGTTCGAATCCCCATTTGGGTGGAGTTTCCATGTTCTCCCCATGTCCACGTGGGTTTCCTCCGGGTTCTCCGCTTTCCTCCCACAGTCCAAAAACATGGATCGAGTCAATTGAGTTCTCTAAATTGCCCCATATAGAGTGTGTCTGTGTGAGTGAGTGAGTAAGTGTGTGTCCAGCGATAGATTGCCCCCCTGTCCTGGGTGTATCTGCCCAGCGGCTGAAACGTTCTCCCCTGGATGGGCATAGGGAACCCCCCGGCAACTCAAAAAAAGCACACTCTATATGGGGCAATTTGGAGAACTCAACTGACCTTGAGTGCGGCACGGTGGCTTAGTGGTTGGCATGTTCTTCTCTCAGCGCTAGGGATTTCCGGTTCGAATCCCAATCTGGGTGGAGTTTCCATGTCCTCCCCGTGTCTGCGTGGGTTTCCTCCGGGTTCTCCGGTTTCCTCCCACAGTCCAAAAACATGGATCAAGGTCAATTGAAGGCTCCAAATTGCCCTATATAGAGTGTGTCTGTGTGAGTGAGTGTGTGCCCAGCGATAGATTGCCCCCCCCTGTCCTGGGTGTATCTGCACAGCGACCGAAACGTTCTCCCCTGGATGCCCCCCCCCGCGACCCTAATAGAGGATAAAGTGGAAGATAATGGATGGATGGGGCAACATGTGTTCTCTCACCCCTCTGGGGGGGGTCGCACGTTCCCTTGTGGGTTTCCCCCAGGTTCTCCAGTTTCCCCCCACTGTCCAAAAGTTCAAGGTGAACTGGCTGCTCTAGATTGCCCCTATATAGTGTGTCCGGGTGTATCTGTCCCACATCCATCACGTTCTGCCCTGGATGGGCATGGGGAACCTGCCCCTCCCCCACCCCCACCCCCACCCCGCACACTCCTAATAGAGGATGAAGCTGAAGATAATGACGGATGGTGTGTCACTCACCATGAAGCTCCCGCTCACTTCAGGCTGGAAGACCTCGTCGAAGGAGCAACGGGAAAAGGGACAGTCGTGGAAGGAGAACATCTCCGACATGTTCCCCAGGCAGTGCTGGAGACGTCCCGTCCCCTGCACGGCGACCGAGGCCTGGGGTTCGTAAAGCGCGGGCCGCTGCGACGTGGTGCACGGTGACTCGAAGACCTGCTGAAGCGTCACCGTCTCTCTGTGGTCCGACGGGTAGCACGGGTGACGCAGGGGCTCCGTGCCATTGTGCGACTGCCGGGAAGATTTACCCACAATGCATTGCGAAGGCTTCGAAAATAGGACGAGACACCCGAGCACCCGGCGTTTTATAAACTGACGAAATGACTCCCAGTCCAAACGCATTCACGCGGTCAGAGGGTGGGAGAACATACCAAACTGCACGCCCAAATACCGATTTTGTGGCGGTGCTGATTAATAGAGAGCAATTTATAAGCTAAAGTATAAGGCCAGGCCAGATAAAACCTTTAATTATTGCTGTTTATGTATATAGTGGTTAGTGATTGGCATGTTCTCCTCTCAGCGCTAGGGCTTCCCGGTTCTCCCCGTGTCTGCGTGGGTTTCCTCCGGGTTCTCTGGTTTCCTCCCACAGTCCAAAAAACATGGATCAAGTCAATTGAGTTCTCTAAATTGCCCCATATAGAGTGTGTGTGTGTGAGTGAGTGTGTGCCCAGAGATAGATTGCCCCCCTGTCCTGGGTGTATCTGCCCAGCGCCCGAAACGTTCTCCCCTGGAAGGGCATGGGGAAACTCCCCCTCCCCCTGCGACCCTAATAGAGGATAAAGCAGAAGATAATGGATGGATAGATGATTGGGTGGTGGGTGGTTGGCATGTTCTCCTCTCAGCAATAGGGATTCCCGGTTCGAATCCCAATCTGGGTGGAGTTTCCATGTTCTCCCTGTGTCTGCGTGGGTTTCCTCCGGGTTCTCCGGTTTCCTCCCACAGTCCAAAAACATGGATCAAGTTAATTGAGTTCTCCAAATTGCCCCATATAGAGTGTGTCTGTGTGAGTGAGTGTGTGCACAGTGATAGATTGCCCCTCTGTCCTGGGTGTATCTGCCCAGCGCCCGAAACGTTCTCCCCTGGATGGCCATGCGGAACCCCCCCCAACCCTAATAGAGGATAAAGTGGAAGATAATGGATGGATGAATATATCCATATTTTCTTATCGCTGTGCGTCTGATGTCCACACGATGGCGCCAACTGCACATGCCAGCCATACAGACTCACATACAGTACAAACATTGCATGAATCAGAATCCCAGCATGGTTTTAGACTCTCAGGAGTAGTATCCCAGCTGGCCGGGTGGAGAACATACCAACTCTTCACGCAGAGCCAATGAAATCCAGCGCGAGGCGCTGTACCTTAAGCAAGTGCGCCAGGAGCCGGCGCAGGACCTCGACCGCGCCGTAGCACAGGTAGCTGTGGGTGTACAAGGTGTAGTTCTGGCCATAGAGGCGCAACGTCATGCGGTCCCCCGCGTCCTGGACGTCGTCCCGGGTCACGAAGGTGATCTGAGTGGATGCCCCGCCCAAGTCCAGCGCGCCGACCGTCTGCCTGCCCGGGTTTAACCAGCGGCCTACGAAGCCATACTGCAGGGAAGGAGCATATATATATAAATAATGGTATATAATATATGGGTGGTTTAGCATGTTCTCCTGTGCTAGGGCTTCCCGGTTCGAATCCCCATCTGGATGGAGTTTCCATGTCCTCCCCGTGTCCGCGTGGGTTTCCTCCAGGTTCTCCGGTTTCCTCCCACAGTCCAAAAACATGGATAGAGTCAATTGAGTTCTTCAAATTGTGATAGATTGCCCCCAGTGATAGATTGCCCCCTGTCCTGGGTGTATCTGCCTAGCGCCCGAAACGTTCCCCCCTGGTTGGGCATGGGGAAACGCCCCCTCTCCCCTCGCGACCCTAGTGGAGGATAAAGTGGAAGATAATGAATGAATTTCAAAGAGGGCGGCACAGTGGCTTAGTGGTTTAGCATGTTCTCCTCTCAGCACTAGGGATTCCCGGTTTAAATCCCCATCTGGGTGGAGGTTCCATGTTCTCCCCGTGGGTTTCCTCCGGGTTTTCCGGTTTCCTTCCACAGTCCAAAAACATGGATCGAGTCAATTGGGTTTTCCAAATTGCCCCCTATAGAGTGTGTCTGTGTGCGTGTCTGTGTGAGTGTGTGCCCAGTGATAGATTGCCCCCCTGTCCTGGGTGTATCTGCCCAGCGCCCGAAACGTTCTCCCCTAGATGGGCATGGGGAACCCCCCCCGACCCTAATAGAGGATAAGCGGAAGATAATGAATGAATGAATGAATAATATATATAATTACAGTATCAGCTAGGGGTATGTGTGTGGGTGGGCGGGGGGGGGTGTTCTGTGGGCAGATACACCCAGGAGAGGGCGCTGATCCATCGCTGGGTGCACGCTCACTCACTCTCACAGACGCACACACTATAGGGGCATAGGGGCATTTTCGATTTGAGAAGTTGGCAAATCACCTTGAATCCATGTGTTTGGACTGTGGGAGGAACCCCACCCAGATTGCTGTGTCTGAGTAGGTTTCCTCCCACAGTCCAAAAAGATGGATTCAAGGTGAATGTAATGCTCTAAATTGCCCCTATGTTGTGAGTATGTAAGCATGAAGAACTCCCCCTAGTGGAGGATTACAAAAGCTAATGAAATGGATGGAGGTTTATTATTAAATGAGCACCTTAATAAAGTTCTCCAGCAGGTAGTTGACGGCGACCCATCCGTACGCACCCTCCTCCTTCCCGCTCAGTATGGTTGCCCCCTGGAAGTTAAAGGGGAAGGTTCGGATGGTCTCACCCACCTCACGGAGAACCCGGCTCGACTGCGTCGGGTTGGACAGGCTGCGGACACAGCGGGAGGCATGACGGAGGGTCCTGCATTAAAGGTGTATCGTCAAAGAGCCGCCACTCACTTCAAGAGCCTCATCCCGGCCGTGGCGCCCAGGTAGACGGGGGTGAGGTGGTGCCGCTCACGGGGGACGTCCTGCTCGGCTTGCTGCAGACACGCCTCCAGACTGAGGCCCGCTGACCCCTGCTGAGCAGCATAGCTGGAAATACCACCGCCTGCGGAGTAGGTCACACGGAAGACACACTGGGTTGCGCCACCGTCGACCACCTAAACAGGATAACACGGCCTTATGCATGTCTCACCTTTAGCCGTGCACTCGCTGTGCTGGGTGACCACGCCCGTGCCGTTCGGTCTGTCCGCTGGCCATCTGTACACGTACACGGTGGTGTGGGAGGAGCCGGCGTCCAGCACGATGCCATACTGGAAACACAAAGGATGGACATAGGATGGACGTCATAGGGACAGCTATGTCCTCTGTGGGATGGAGAGGATGCAGAGCAGCTGCACTCTTCCAGAACGTCCTGCCCGGCATAAATCACAGAACGGCATGTCCTAGGGGGTGTTAACTATTAAGGCACCGTGGCGTAAGGGCAATTTTAGGCAGCCGATTCACCTTAAAGCCATGTTTTTGCCCCGTGGGAGGAAACCCACACGGCCACAAGGATCCCCAGCGCCACCATGCTACCACCTCATATAATTAATTATTTCAAATAAATGACTGATTTACCAAATTAAAAAGATTTTTTTGCACTTATATAATCGCCTAATATAATAAAAACGTATAACTGCGAATTCAAATCTGCCGAAATGTCGTTTTCTCGTACAAACTGTTCACTTGTTTTGACCTAGAAACCAATAAAATATAAACTTTGACCCAAACTTCGCCATATACGGTCATATAGTGTATTATTACAAATAAATGACTAATTTACATAATTAAAATTTATTTTTCGCACTTATAAATTTAAGCGTTTAAGTCTATATGCTTAATGGTATGCTTAATATAATAAAAACGTATAACTGCGAATTCAAATCTGCTGAAATGTTGTTTTCTCGTACAAACTGTTCACTTGTTTTGACCTAGAAGCCAATAAAATATAAACCTCGACCCAAACTTCGCCATATAGAGTATTATTTCAAATAAATGACTAATTTACATAATTAAAACAATTTTGTTCGCACTTATAAATATAAGCGTTTAAGTCTATATGCTTTATGATACGCTTAATATAATAAAAACGTATAACTGCGAATGCAAATCTGATGAAAAGTCGTTTTCTTGCACAAACTGTTCACTTGTTTTGACTTAGAAACCTATAAAATAAAACCTTGACCCAAATTTCGCCATATACGGTCATATAGTGTATTATTTTAAAAAAATGACTAATTTACATAATTAAAAAATTTTTTTTGCAATTATAAAAATAAGCGTTTAGGTCTTTATGCTTAATGTTACGCCTAATATAATAAAAACGTATAACTGCAAATGCAAATCTGCTGAAATGTCGTTTTCTTGCACAAACTGTTCACTTGTTTTGACCTAGAAACCAATAAAATATAAACTTTGACACGAATTTTGTCATATATATATAAATATACATATATATATATATATATATATATATATATATATATATATATATATATATATACACGACTAAAGAACATAATACAAACAATTAAACGTCTTTATACTGGCATAGAATTGATGTATTGGATGCACACAGCCAACTCTATGTTAAAAATACCACATATCATTATATACCTACTATAAACAGTTTATATACCATGCGTTTACCTCCAAAGGGTACGTTGTATCCCCACAGGGACTCGTTTTATTGAACGTCCATATTTGGAAGCTAAAAAAGCCCAAGAACGTGAAGGATATGAGGTGTTACCATATATGGTGGAGGTTCCCTCATCACCTCCACCGGCACGGTGAGCAGCAGTAAAGCGACGGAGGCGAAGAGCAAGAGCCCGGCCGAGAGGAGGACCTGCCGACGGTGCGTGTCCATTTTGCCCGGCACCCCGCGAACTGAGGGGGACCGGGGCTGATTTTCATGCGGCAGATGCACTGCTCGCTCGCTCCCCGGCAACCAGGGAGTCGTAGAAACACGGGAGGAAAAATGCTGGCGTCTAAATGGGGCATTGTTACACTGAGAGTGTGCGGTTCTAATGCAAAGCTGATTTAGAACTTGATATAAAGTTCTGGTATTGCATTCATTTTTAAAAATGTTATATATATATATATATATATACTGTATATATATTCATTCATTCATTATCTTCCGCTTATCCTCTATTAGGGTCGCGGTGGGGTTCCCCATGCCCATCCAGGGGAGAACGTCTCGGGCGCTGGGCAGATACACCCAGGATAGGGGGGCAATCTATCACTGGGCACACACTCACTCACACAGACACGCACGCATACACACTCTATATGGGGCAATTTGGAGAACTCAATTGACCTTGATCCATGTTTTTGGACTGTGGGAGGAAACCGGAGAACCCGGAGGAAACCCACACAGATGGGGATTCGAACTGGGAATCCCTAGCGCTGAGAGCCGAACGTGCTAACCACTAAGCCACCGTGCCGCTATATATATATATATATAGGGTGGCAAGTGGCTTAGTGGTTTAGCATGTTCTCCTCTCAGCACTAGGGATTCCCAGTTCGAATCCCCATCTGGGTGGAGTTTCCATGTTCTCCCCGTGTCTGTGTGGGTTTCCTCCGGGTTCTCCGGTTTCCTCCCACAGTCCAAAAACATGGATCAAGGTCAATTGAGTTCTCCAAATTGCCCCATATAGAGTGTGTTTGTGTGAGTGTGTGTGTGCCCAGAGATAGATTGCCCCCCCTGTCCTGGGTGTATCTGCCCAGCACCCGAAACATTCTCGCCTGGATGGGAAGGGGGAACGCCGCCACAACCCTAATAAAGGATAAAGCGGAAGATAATGGATGGATGGGGGGCGGCATGATGGCTTAGTGGTTGGCATGTTCTCCTCTCCGAATGCCAATCTGGGTGGAGTTTCCATGTTCTCCCTGTGTCTGCGTGGGTTTCCTACGGGTTCTCCGGTTTCCTCCCAAAGTCCAAAAACATGGATCAAGTCAATGGAGTTCTCCAAATTGCCCCATATAGAGTGTGTATGCGTGCGTGTCTGTGTGAGTGAGTGTGTGCCCAGTGATAGATTGCCCCCCTGTCATGGGTGTATCTGCCCAGCGCCCGAAACGTTCTCCCCTGGATGTGCATGGGAAACCCCCTCCACCCCGCGACCCTAATAGAGGATAAAGTTGAAGATAATGGAGGGATGGGAATATATATATATATATATATATATATATATATTAATAAAACATTAACATTAATAAAACTTTTTCAAATGTGTTTCTGTTAAATATAGGGGGGGTGTAGATTAATGAAACAGGTCTATGTGGGTTGCCTCCGGGTTCTCCGGGTTCTTCCCACAGTCTATTGTGGTCTATGGAACATCCATCCATCCATTATCTTCCGCTTTATCCTCTATTAGGGTCGCGGGGGGTTCCCCATGCCCATCCAGGGGAGAACGTTTCAGGCGCTGGACAGATACACCCAGGGCAGGGCGCCAATCTATCCCTGGGCACACACACATACGCTATATGGGGCAATTTGGAGAATTCAATTGATCTTGATCCATGTTTTTGGATTGTGAGAGGAAAGCGGAGAACCCGGAGGAAACCCACGCGGACACGGTGTGAACATGGAAACTCCAAGCGCTGAGAGGAGAACATGCCAAACCACTAAGCCATAATTATATGTCTAATGTATAGTGTTAGCAAAAGTTTGGACACCCCCCCCTTCTGGCTTCATTGTCTAATTTCTTCATTTCCCTTATTGATGGACTTCCTCTGTGACACTGCCGGGATAGGACTAATGCCCCGAGCAAACAATCCCTGCTCTGTGGGGGTAGTATCGGGGTCCTGAGCATTAGAACAGAGTACAAACCGATGGACTACAGAATGTATGTGGAAAACTGCAAAGTCCAGCATTACAGTAAAAAGGGGGCGTGGCCAAACGTTTGATTGACACTTTAGTCGATGATTCCTGACGTGTAGAATACTTCACCGACCTAAATAACACACAGATAATTAAGACAGTAAAATTAATTAATATTATAAGCATAAATTGTAGAAGATATTTCGTGGAAACTCACATTATAACGTCGTATACGTTGTGCAGGTGACGTCAGAGGGAGGATTAGGCGCTGAGGCGCTACAAACTTGTTACCAAAAGCACGTAATTCGCATTTTAAAGTGGTTACTGCGCCATTAAACTAATAACTTATAAGGTTTTAGTTGTTTTTCTCATCGCTGTGCTTTGCGGGGAGAGCGATTTATTTCAGCGAACCGACTCCTTTGGACTGTAAGATATGCCGGGCTGTTCGAAAGATTCGGCTCAGCTAACCGAATCTTTTGAAAAGCACAGCGGTCTTACAATCTAAAGGAATCGGTTACGCTTAAATTAATAAAACCGCACAACGCACAATGATGACGTTTGTCACTAACTACAACCTATAAATAATTAATTACACGTATTAATTAATTGGAATTAATAAACCAACCAGTTGAATCGAAAGATTCAGATCAGCTGCTTTAACAGTGGGTTGGGTATTGATTCAGTGAACCGAATCCTTCTGTTTAACGCTACGGCCAATGCTTTAGTGTGATTAAATTGACTGAACCGACTCTTTCGGCGAGTGAATAGTTATTATCTTCCACTTAATCCTCTATTAGGGTCAGGGGGGGGGGGTTTCCCCATGCCCATCCAGGGGAGAACATCTCGGGTGCTGGGCAGATACACCCAGGACAGGGGGGCAATCTATCACTCACACAAACTCACTCTATATGGGGCAATTTGGAGCCTTCAACTGACCTTGATCCATGTTTTTGGACTGTGGGAGGAAACCGGAGAACCCAGAGGAAACCCCCGCGGACACGGGGAGAACATGCAAACTCCACCCAGATTGGGATTCGAACCAGTAATCCCTAGCGCTGAGAGGAGAACATGCCAACCACCCACGACCCAAACATTCATCCATCCATTATCTTCTGCTTTATCCTCTATTAGGGTCGCGGGGCAGGGGGGTCCTCCATGCCCATCCAGGGGAGAACGTCTCGGGCGCTGGGCAGATACATCCAGGACAGGGGGGCAATCTATCACTCACACAGACACCCTCTATATGGGGCAATTTGGAGACCTCAATTGACCTTGATCCATGTTTTTGGACTGTGGGAGGAAAGCGGAGAATCCGGAGGAAACCCACGCGGACACGGGGAGGACATGGACACTCCACCGGAAATCCCCAGCGCTGAGAGGAGAACATGCCAACCACTAAGCCAACGTGCCGCCCTCAGATGTAATTAATTACCGACTGAAATAAATCGGAATTTTATGTTAATTTATGTTAATGAGGGTCACAGTGTGCGGTCAGACAGCAGGCTGTTAATCAGCTCAGTGTATAATTAATTATCCCATCTGAAATCCTTCCCCACGGCTCTGTGCTCCACTACAGACCCCACGCGGCCCTCGGGGGCCCCCGGCACCCAGAAAAAATGCCCTGAATAAAGCCTTCAGCCCTCAGCCCTTTCATCTCCCCACCTCCGTCCTCAGGACAAAGACTTCCCGCAGTATTTAATCAAGTCTCTATAAAAGGAGACACAGCCCGTGAAGCAAATCTATATTCTTCTGTGTTCCATTCTTGGCTTTTATCATCCTGAACCTCTTTCTCGTGTCTTCAGATGGAATTTCCTGTTTATATCCTGCATTACGGCGGCACGGTGGCTTAGTGGTTGGCATGTTCTCCTCTCAGCACTAGGGATTCCTAGTTCGAATCCCTATCTGGGTCGAGTTTTCATGTTCTCCCTGTGTCTGCGTAGGTTTCCTCCGGGTTCTCCGGTTTCCTCCCACAGTCCAAAAACATGGACCAAGTCAATTGTGTTCTCCAAATTGCCCCATATAGAGTGTGTGCCCAGTGATAGATTGCCCCCCTATCCTGGGTGTATCTGCACAGCACCTGAAACGTTCTCACCTGGATGGGGATAAGGAACCCCCCCCCCACCCCGCGACCATAATAGAGGATAAAGCGGAAGATAATGGATGGTGGGTGGCACAGTGTCTTAATGGTTTAGCATGTTCTCCTCTCAGCGCTAGGGATTCCAGGTTCGAATCCCCATTTGGGTGGAGTCTCCATGTTCTCCCCGTGTCCGCGTGCGTTTCCTCCGGGTTCTCCGGTTTCCTCCCACAGTCCAAAAACATGGATCAAGTCAATTGAATTCTCCAAATTGCCCCATATAGAGTGTGTCTGTGTGAGTGAGTGTGTGTCCAGTGATAGATTGCCCCCCTGTCCTGGGTGTATCTGCCCAGCGCCCGAGACGTTCTCCCCTGGATGGGCATGAGGAACCCCCCCCCCCCACGACCCTAATAGAGGATAAAGCTGAATATAATGGATGGATATATATAAGTTTTAAGGTTAAAGGTCTGCATGCTTGATAGTGCGATATTGCGGAAGCTACAGAAGAGTTTGGTATGTTCTCCAGAGATTTCCATTTATTCCTTCAGGTCATTACAGACTTCAAGAGACCTACTCTGGGTCTGGCATACAAAATCTAATCTAAATGGCTCAACCGCCTAACCAGACTCATTGACTCAGTGACTCATTGACTCTGTGACTCATTGACTCAGTGACTCAGTGACTCAGTGACTCATTACCGCTGAACTACAACATCAGCAGCCGTCGGGAATTACAGCAACACGACACGCAGGCTTCATCATCCCGTATGTTCCCAATACACCTCGTTCCGAGGGCCCGGGGCCTCCTGGTCGTCATGGCAGACGTGCCAGACCATAATACACTGATAGTTCAGCAGGAGCAGGAGCACCATGGCGAGCAGGGACAGCAGGACGATGACCGAGACCACCAGTCGCTTCTCGGAGCAGAACGACGGACACGGTTCTCGGTCCAGGTGCCGCCGCAGCCACTCCTTCAGCCGGCCGGCACGGGGTGGACGCCCCAACGTCGGCAGCCACCGCTGGCTTTCCTCCATCCTACCAGTAGTCGGCGACACAGAGCTTTAGCGCTGGAGAATGTCAGGGACTGCAGAGACGAGCATGAAGAAAGGAGAATTAAATATTTGAGGCCTTTAAGAGGTTTAGGAGTCGTGTGTAAAGATGGGGTAGTTACCATAGTGCCACCACTAGAGGGCGTACTTATTTACTTATTATTATTCCAGGGGTAATAAGGTGGATGGAAGCTTTTTGGAATTCGCCAGGTGCATGGGGGGGTTGGGGGGGGTAATCCAGTGGAGAACATAACGTGCGCTGGGCAGATACACCCAGAAGAGGGCGCCAAATCATCACTGGACACACACTCAATTACACACACTATATAGGGGCAATTTCAATAGGGGGAATTTCCATCTATCTATCTATTCCATTTAATCCTCCACTAGGAGTGCTGGGGGGGTCCCCATGCCCATACAGGGGGGAACATTATATATACACCCAGGAGAGGGCGCCAATCCACCCACTATATGGGTGCAATTTCCATCTATCCTCTTTCACTTAATCCCCCACTAGGAGTGCTGGAGGGGGGGGGGGTTCCCCATGCCCATCCAGGGGGGAACATTTCGCTCCCCTGGGCAGATACACCCAGGAGAGGGCGACAATCCACCCACTATATGGGGGCAATTTCCATCTATAATCTTTCACTTAATCCCCCACTAGGAGTGCTGGGGGGTTCCCCATGCCCATACAAGTGGTAACATCACAGATACACCCAGGAGAGGGCGCCAATCCACCCACTATATGGGGCTATTAAAATAGGGGCAATTTCCATCTATCATCTTCCACTTAATCCTACATTAGGAGCACTTAAGGGGTTCCCCATACCCATCCAAGGGGGGGACATTTTGGTCCCCTGGGCAGATACACCCAGGAGAGGGCGCCAATCCACCCACTATATGAGGCTATTCAAATAGGAGCAATTTCCATCTATTGTCTTCCACTTAATCCCCCACTAGGAGTGCTGGGGGGGGGTCCCCATGCCCATACAGGGGGAAACATTACAGATACACCCAGGAGAGGGCACCAATCCACCCGCAATATTGGGGCAATTTCCATCTATCATCTTCCACTTAATCCCCCACTAGGAGTGCTGAGGGGGGGGGGTTCCCCATGCCCATCCAGGGGGGAACATTTTGGTCCCCTGGGCAGATACAATCAGGAGAGGGCACCAATCCACCCACTATATGGGGCAATTTGAATAGGGGCAATTTCACCATAAATTTAGGCTTTTCGATTATGGAAGGAAAGGGGAGAACCCGGAGACAACCCCTACGGACACATGCAAATGCACAGCGATGTCCAGACTTCCACAAGCGCTATGCACAAACACCACCATGTCACTTTGAGACTCCACCACCATCCACCACCCTGCTTTGCGGTGGGCTTTGTCCTTTTACAATCACACCCTGTACTTTATTTGGTTCTCTGCATGGTTCCCTTGGTCCCATTTATTCGGTTCTCTTATAACAGTGCAGGTTCTATCAGGGTGTAGGGACATGTCCCCGAATGACGTCATGTCCACGAGCCGCGTTCTCAGGTCGATCCTCAGGCAGTAAATCAATTTATTTAATTAAAGGAGACTGAAAACGTCACTGTGTGTTGTGTATTAGAGCTTTAGTCACTTACCCCTCCACTCTCAGGTGACCATCAGACACCCCACGTCCACTCCACGTCCACTCCACGTCCAGTGCGTCTTTGCAGTGCGCGCTCCGTGTTTATGAAGCTCCTGCAACGCACATTCTGACCCACAGGGGGCACACGCCCCTTAAAGCGGCTCCCCCGGCGTGGGAGCGGTCGCGTGGTGCGCGTGCACCCCGGGGGACAGTTGTTAAAGGAACGGCGTGGTACAAAGCACACCCACATCCCATAATAACCCCGTTCGGGGTGGCTATTCAGGGTGTTGCGTGTGCGCGCATTTGTTTTGGTCGGTTCTATATATGGACATTGAACGGCGATCACGTGATGCAGTGATTTTTGGCGGGGGCGCGCGCGCGGCTGTCGGGGTAATTGTTCGGGGAATGCGGCACGTTGTTTACTGTCGTGTACCAAAGGCAGAACCCACTAATGGTTCCCCACTGACTCGAGTGGGTGACTCAATAAACTCGAGTGGAAATTTCCACAGCTGCATGAGCGCCACCTTCCGTCGAGATGGTCTTTGTAGTTCTACATACTTGGATAGACCTGCCCCCTTCCCTATTTGAGGGGTGGATGATCCCCAGTGCTGCAATGACACCAGTCATAAAACATTTCAGGCGCTGGGCAGATACACCCAGGACAGGGGGGCAATCTATCGCTGGGCACACACTCACACACACAAACACAATCTAAATGGGGCAATTTGGAGCCTTTAATTCACCTTGAGCCATGTTTTTTGGACTGTGGGAGGAAACCGGAGAACCCGGAGGAAACCCACGCGGACACGGGGAGGACATGGAAACTCCACCCAGATGGGGATTCGAACCGGGAATCCCTAGCGCTGAGGAGAACATGCCAAACACCCACCACCCAAGCATCCATCCATCCATTATCTTCCGCTTTATCCTCTATTAGGGTCGCGGTGGGGGGGGGGGTTCTCCATGCCCATCCACGGGAGAACGTCTCGGGCGCTGGGCAGATACACCCAGGACAGGGGGGGGCAATCTATCACTGGACACACACTCACTCACACACACACTCTGTATGGGGCAATTTGGAGAATTCAATTGACCTTGATCCATGTTTTCGGACTGTGGGAGGAAACCGGAGAACCCGGAGGAACCCCACGCGGACACGGGGAGGACATGGAAACTCCACCCGGATTGGGATTCGACCCGGGAATCCCTAGCGCTGAGAGGAGAACATGCCAACCCAGCACCTGTTATTTGGCTTTTCTGTCTATTTAAGGATTTATAATACTAATGACGTCACCTCACGCACCACCACGTCGCTCTAACCGCAGCAACTCCTCCACCACCCAGAGGTCCGCGTCAGTAAAGGGCGTGGCACTCGTTGGTCTGCATAAAGTTTTATTTACACACACATGGAAAACACGGCGTCACCGTCGCATCAACTCGAAACCCGGCGTCTCCGTAGAGACAGACGTCTCCGTAGAGACGTACGAAAAGGCGGCTCTAACGAGGTTGGATAATTAAAACAATTAGCGACGGTCTTAAAACCGAAGAACACACACCGCATGCCTGAATATGAGCGTCATGAATGTCAGGATTATGCCAACTCAGCATGCAGTGAAACTAGTTAAAAAAAAGCCTTATTTAGGCCTATCCCGGCGTTTTTTTCGCCGACTCCATAGGTCTCTAGTACTTAAATTGCTGATTCGTCAAATTTAGATTTTTTTTTCCCAGAACCCCGTCCTTTCTCAACCCCAGGACGTGGGAAACGACCCGTTTTTGCATCTAACCAATCGGTGCGCGGCTCGACGCCCCCCCACCCGGAGTCCCCTCGCGCAAAAGACCGGGATGCTTTTGCGCGAGACGCCGGGCGTTGGTTGGATGAAAAAACCTGGCCCTTTGATGCAGCCCATAATTGAGGCTGGGGCCGAGAAAGTGGGCGGGGTTCTGGCGGAGGAGTAGGAGGAGAGAGGGGGTTTTTCGTGCGAGATCATTGGAAGTCAAGGGGGGGGGGGTGCAGGACGGTCGTTAGCGTTTGCGTGCATTCGTCATGCAGGTGGCGCCGTGGCTTTGGGGCGTAAAGAACGCAAATGATAATAAGTATGGAGCTGCTAAACTTTTAAACACTACCAGTCGAAAGGATCCTCTAGTAGGGTTGGGGGGGAGGGGGGTACCCCATGCCCATCCAGGGGAGAACGTCTCGGACGCTGGGCAGATACAGCCAGGACTGGGGGGCAATCTATCACTGGGCATACACACTCACACAGACACAGTCTATATGGGGCAATTTGGAGAATTCAATTGACCTTGAGCCATGTTTTTGGACTGTGGGTGCAAACCGGAGAACCCAGAGGAAACCCACGCAGACACGGGGAGGATATGGAAACTCCACCCAGATTGGGATTCCAACCGGGAATCCCTAGTGCTGAGAGGAGAACATGCTAAACCACTAAGCCAATGTGCGGACGAGTCTGAAAACCAACATCCATCCATTATCTTCTGCTTTATCCTCTATTAGGGTCGGGGGGGGGGGGTTCCCCATGCCCATCCAGGGGAGAAAATCTCGGGTGCTGGGCAAAAACACCCAGGACAGGGGGGCAATCTATCGCCGGGCTCACTAACTCACACAGACACACTCCATATGGGGCAATTTGGAGAATTCAATTGACTTGACGCGGACACGATTCCCGGTTGTAAACTCCACCCAGATTGGGATTCGAACCGGGAATCCCCTGCGCTGAGAGGAGAACATGCTAAACCACTAAGCCACCAGTCGAAAGGATGGAAGATGAAACTCTGGGCAGTTGCTGCTGCCTACAGGGGGCATAATGGCACAGCTACATCTGTATCCTGAGCATCCTCCTCCTCCTCCACCACCTTAAACTGCATTCATCAACCTGCTGGTGGCCGGTGAGTGTGCGTGTAAATAGCAGGTCTAACAAATTTAATTTAATAGTGGTTTGGCATGTTCTCCTCTCCGCACTAGGGATTCCCGGTTCGAATCCCCATCTGGGTGGAGTCTCCATGTTCTCCCCGTGTCTGCGTGGGTTTCGTTCGGGTTCTCCGGTTTCCTCCCACAGTCCAAAAACATGGTTCAAGGTGAATTAAATTCTCCAAATTGCCCCATATAGAGTGTATCTGTGTGAGTAAGTGAGTGTGTGCTCAGTGATAGATTGCCCCCCTGTCCTAGGTGTATCCGCCCAGCGCCTGAAACGTTCTCCCCTGGATGGACATGAGGACCCCCCCCACCCCCCCTGCGACACTAATAGAGGATGAAGCGGAAGATAATGGATTGTAAACCTTACAAGCACTGACTATTTACTATTGGCACACCTTTCCAATATCTGGGGTTGGGTAGAACGTTTCAGCCGCTGGGCAGATGCACCCAGGACAGGGGGCACACACTCACTCACTGACTCATTATAGGGGCAATTTCGATCCATGTTTTTCGGACTGTATGAAGAACCCGAAGTAACCCTCTGTGGGCACGGGAAGGACGTGGAAACTTCACTTGGTCGTGTTAAACACGACGCCCACTGTGTGGCGCCCTTTCCGACGTGCCCAAAAGCCTACGTGTCTTGACCTTTAGACTGGTTGTGCTTAAAATCGAAACACTGATACGAAGCTTGAGGTTTTTTTCGTAACTATCTTGACCAAAGTCCAAAGTGCGCGGGGTTCTTATCCCAAGTAGACCTTGCATGCTGCTCCCTGTAGAACGATATGAGTTGAACTAAGGTAAAGAAATTAATTAATTAATTAATTAATTAATTAATTAATTAAAAATCAACAACTTAGGCATTATCTATTAAACTAAGCCGAAGAAACGCGTAGCTATCGAGAATCTCCCACAGTCCAAAAACATGGATCAAGCTAATTGAATTCTCCAAATTGCCCCATATAGAGTGTGTCTGTGTGTGAGTGAGTGTGTGCCCAGTGATAGATTGCCCCCCTGTCCTGGGTGTATCTGCCCAGCGCCCGAGACGTTCCCCCCTGAATAGGCATGGGCCTAGTATGTACGTATGACCCATGTAGCTATGATATGAGTTGAACTAACGTAAAGAAATTAATTAATTAATTGATTAATTAATTAAAAATCAACACCTTAGGCATTATCTATTAAACTAAGCCGAAGAAACGCGTAGCTATCGAGAAACTAGCTTCGTTACGTAAGATAAAACACACGGCACTGGAAAGCCACTAGAACCTAGAAGAGTACTCAGAATGGATGGAGGCAGTCTGGTGTGGGGTGGGGTGGGGTGGGGTGGGGTGCGGGGTCCTCGCGGTTGGGGTCAGTGCGGCTTAAGAACTATTCCGTAAATGCGGGGGAAGTCCAGAAGAGGGTCCTCTGCGGAAGACGGCGTCCCCTCTGGTCGTCTCGTAAAGGTGCAGCAGAAGGTCATGAGGAGAATGTTTGGGGTTACATCCACCCCCCACTTTCTCTCTCTCTCTCTCGCTCGCTCTCTCTCCGTAAGTCTCACACCACGGTGCTGACGGACGGGTCCGAAAGGTTCAGCTGGCCCGTGATGTCTGTGGGTGGGTACTGCTGTGGAGAGACAGAGGGGGGCGCAGAGACAGTCCGTTAGTCACAGCGTCACCCCGGGACCAGGGCAGAAGCAACGTGCCGTCGGGGGGACCTCCAGAGGCAGACATGGCAAGCTCCTCCAGCTCCACTGTGAGCCAATCAGGAGTCGGGATCCATTTCAAGTGACTGATTAATTTAACCAATTTGGTTTCCAGACTTTCCTCCCGGTTCTCAAGCCAATTGAATTCTCCAAATTGCCCCATATAGAGTGTGTCTGTGTGAGTGATAGATTGCCCCCCTGTCCTGGGTGTATATGCCCAGCGCCCGAGACATTCTCCCCTGGATGGGCATCCCCGTGACCCTAATAGAGGATAAAGCGGAAGATAATGGATGGACAGAGGTTTCCAGCCTCGTCAGCATGGTGGCTTAGTGGTTGGCATGTTCTCCTCTCAGTGCTAGGGATTCCCGGTTCGAATCCCAATCTGGGTGGAGTTTCCATGTCCTCTCCGTGTTCGCGTGGGTTTCCTCCGGGTTCTCCGGTTTCCTCCCACAGTCCAAAAACATGGATCAAAGTCAATTGAATTCTCCAAATTGCCCCCTATAGAGTGTGTCTGTGTGTGTGAGTGAGTGTGTGCCCAGCGATGGATTGCCCCTCTGTCCTGGGCCGAAACGTTGGGCATGGGGAACCGCCCCCCCCCTCCCCGCGACCCTAATATAGGATAAAGCATAAGATAATGGATGGACAGAGGTTTCCAGCCTCGTCACCATGGTGGCTTAGTGGTTTTAGCATGTTCTCCTCTTAGTGCTAGGGATTCCCGGTTCGAGTCCCCATCTGGGTGGAGTTTCCATGTTCTCCCCGTGTCCGCGTGGGTTTCCTCCGGGTTCTCCGGTTTCCTCCCACAGTCCAAAAACATGGATCAAGCTAATTGAATTCTCCAAATTGCCCCATATAGAGTGTGTCTGTGTGTGTGAGTGAGTGTGTGCCCAGTGATAGATTGCCCCCCTGTCCTGGGTGTATCTGCCCAGCGCCCGAGACGTTCCCCCTTGAATGGGCATGGTCCTAGTATGTACGTATGACCCATGTAGCTATCGAGCAATACATGAAGCTAACTGGCTAAAGGTCCATTTAGTGATTAATAAAGTCGGTTAATTAATTTTATCGAGGGTTTTACTTAGCGCCTTCCCAAAATTGCGTTAATATAATAATAAAAGTTGCGTAAAGTGGTGTTTCCATTGCGCTTAACCCAGCATGGCTTCTGGGACTGCCTGAGGAGGTGCTATTCTCGGCACAAAAGAGGAAACGGGAGCTCCAGAATGTTTCCCTCTTGACGAGGTCATCAGTTGGGCGTCGTCCAATCGGTCTCGGGATCGGATTGCGAGCTCCATGTCCCGCCATGTCCATGTCCCCGAGTGCTGGGATGGAGGTCAGAAATGTTGTTGATCTGGAGTTCCCGCCTTCTCAACTTTCACCTAGAGTGAGTGCAGTGCCTCAAGGCGGTATCTCGCAGCGCCGGTTTCTCAACCGCACGCCACGCAGATGCCCCCTTGCCGGATCGCCGCGGTCGCACAGCTGCCGTGTTGCGAGGGGTCGAGGCGCCGGCACCTGCCGTCGCAAAACGGAGCGTGATGGAAGCGCCGGATTCTCGGCGGTCAGTCAGAAGACGTGGCGGTCTGACTGAGGCGATGGACTCGCATGCTGGATGGGGACCGAATGTAAACAGAATCACTACACTATTGTTGGCACATTACATCCATCCATTACATCCATCCATTACATCCATTATCTTCAGCTTTATCCTCTATTAGGGTCGCGGGGGGGAGGGGGGGGGGTTCTCCATGCCCATCCAGGGGAGAACGTCTCGCGCGCTGGGTAGATACACCCAGGACAGGGCGCCAATCTATCACTGGGCACACACTCACACACACACACTATATATGGGGCAATTTGGAGAATTCAACTCACCTTGAGTTATGTTTTTGGACTGTGGGAGGAAACCGGAGAACCCGGAGGAAACCCACACGGACACGGGGAGAACATGGAAACTCCACTCAGATTGGGATTCGAACCAGAAATCCCTAGCGCTGCGAGGAGAACATGCCAAACCACTAAGCCACCGTGCCGCTGGCATATTACATTTTAATTAAAATACAATTAAAAAACGATAATTAATCAGACGGCACGGTGGCTTAGTGGTTTAGCATGTTCTCCTCTCAGCGCTAGGGATTCCCCGTTCGAATCCCCATCCGGGTGGAGTTTCCACGTTCTTCCCATGTCTGCGTGGGTTTCCTCCGGGTTCTCCGGTTTCCTCCCACAGTCCAAAAGATGGATCAAATCAATTGAGTTCTCCAAATTGCCCCATATAGAGTGTGTCTGTGTGCATGTCTGTGTGAGTGAGTGTGTGCTCAGCGATAGATTGCCCCCCTGTCCTGGGTGTATCTGCCCAGCGCCCGAAACGTCCTCCCACCCCGACCCTAATAGAGGATAAACGCGGAAGATAATGGATGAATGAATGAATGATAATTAATTAAGGGCGGCACGGTGGCTTAATAGTAGCATGTTCTCCTCTGAGCGCTGGGTTTCCTCCCGGGTCTCCGGTTTCCTCCCACAGTCTAAAAACATGGATTCAAGGTAAGTGGAACGCAATGAATTGCCCCATATAGAGTGTGTTTGTATGAGTAAGTGGGCCTAGCAATTAGGGACTATATACCCAGCACCCGAAACATTCCCCCCCCCCTCCCCCTGGACCCTTGTAGAGGATACAAGTGGAACATAATGACTGAATAAATGATGATTAATTAATTAATTGAGCATTATTTGTGATAAATAAAGGGATTGGGTCCATTTTTGATGCGTTTCTTGCGTCTACAGAGAGCTTTCGCTTTCTCCGTTATACAGAAACACCGGGATAAGCCAAATCAGGTCGAATGGGTACCGCTTCAACACCCGCATCACTGATCAGACTTAATTAGACACGTCACACTGCCACTGGGGCTAATATATAACTTTAGGAGTTGAGTTATATGTGCAGAAAGCCCTGCACTCCCACTAATATGCAGACTGAATGCATATCGTGTTTGGCGACATCTGTTGGTGGAGCGATGGAACTGCACGCCAGACACAGTAACCATGCAGTAAAATCGGCTTTTAAAATTGTGCTCATCAAATACATGATATATGTATCTATCATCTATCATCATTAGTTATGATTTTCAGCTACCCCGAAAGGCATAGCTAATGTTGACAGCTGCGATGGAGGTGATGGTAGACTTTAAGCTTGCACTGCAGTCACTTTGTGAACACTTATATAACTTATCAATACTACGATTAATACTACATCATCACAACACTCTCGAGTCTACACTCAACAGTGTTGCTGATGACACCGTAGAGAGGTGACACCGCGCCATGTCTTTGCCCCCCTGAGAACACATGGGTTCGGCTGTGTTCCTCGAGGAGGCCAGCTGTCGGCACCGTGGGCCGGGGCCGGACCACGGCGCCTCCTGAAGAGAGACAGTGAATCAGCAAGAGACAGACACACCGCTAGAGCTTCTACCCGGAGGGACGGCACAGATCACTCGCACGTTTCCACGGAACATTCCGCGACTCGCATGCGTCGGGAGGACGAGAGGAGCTGTGAGGCAAAGGATGACGGGGACATCGAGACTCCATTGATATCCATTGAAACTGGACATTTATACTGGAGGGGTTAATGGGCGACACTTGACGATGGTTTTCCTCGCAGCCGTAACTTGCTACGGAGGAATCACACTAACAACACAATAGAATATAATATATAATATAATAAACTAGAATAATAACCATTATGAAAGACACCGTGGGCTTTAAATCCAATTTGTGTGACATAGGTAGACGCACAAAGACCTTTATCAGGTTCTCCTCCTTGTTTCTGCCGCTTCATATCGCATTTAGATGGACTTTGGAGTCCTATACTAACCGATTGTGGTCAACATGTGGTCCAAATCTGCGTCCTTATGGTCCAGACTTTACAGGATGGTACTTTTTGGCGCACCATCATGTCCACCATCCACCTTCCAAGTAATACCTGATCTGCGGTGGTTCCTAACTGTTTAAGTAGGAACTAAGAGAGCACTTGGGGAAACAGAGAAACTACAAGGTGGAGGACTACAAAGTCCATCTATATGGGAAATAAAAGCAACAATGGGGGTGGAACCAAGGAGGTGGACGTGATCTAAGGGTCTGTAAATGTATATGCAATATATATATATATATATATATATATATATATATATATATATATATATTTATTGGTCATTTGAGGTCATATTTTGGTACTTTCCTGGTACTTTCTCATAAAACAGTGACATCCAGCTACAATGCAAAAGCTTGGACACCCCATATTAAATAAATAAATTTATTATGATAATAAATACTTAATTTAATAATTAAGTAAATAGTACGTTTCAGTGCAAAGAGTTCCTATTCCATGTATTTCCTTAGCAAAATTGTATTATTCATAACAAATGTACTTTCGGGGGGGTGTGGGGGGTGGGTGGGGGGTCCAAACTTTTGCATCTGACTGTATCATGCGATAACCGAGTCCTTTGATGTGTCAAGACCTGAAAGAAAACGTTGCGTTAGTGGAATATAAAAGGTTAGCGCTCACTGGACGGCACACCGACATCAAAGCATGCAAGGGGGGGGGGCAAATAATGCGGGGGAGAAGGTTGTCAGGCCAAGGACAGGAACATGAGAGAGACAAATACATACAGATACAACCACCACCAGAACCCACGAAGCATTAAGACGTCACATCCAGGACTAGCAGCACCAGAGAGAAGCAGGCCAAACGAATCCGGGTGCCCCCCTCCTCTTGGAATGCCCCCCCCTCCCTGCACGACCCCTCCGTCTGCTGCTCCCTACGTTCCTAAATCTGTCCTGAGGTCATAAGGGGGCGAGTCCTAACTGACAGATGGGTGAGGACCGAACGGCTGACTGACAGACACGTGGCCGGAGTGGAATGGGACTCTTTCGGGTCGGACATGAGATGGCAGATCAGGACAGAGAGAGAGAGAGTGAGACAGTAAGAGGAAGAGGAGGAGGGTTCTTAAAGACAGAGAGGGAGGGACTAGAAGAAGGAGATGCCATTCCTTAATCTCCTTACCGTGTCTTTGGAGGACCTACGTCTCTTGATGCTGGAGGCCAGGGTTGTACTGATGGACCTAAAAGAGGGTTTCTTTTTGGGGTCGGGCTCTGCTCTAGCACTTTTCCTATCCTAAAATGAATATACGTACAAGGATTATTCAGGTTTCCTGGCGGGGTGGCACTGTTCACCACCTGCCCCCACCCCCCACCCACCCCCCATCCCGGAAAAAGCCTCCCCTTGGACAGCCTTAAAGCTTTTTTTCCATTACAGGACCAAACCTTAAAGGCAGGAATTGTCTACACAACTAAAGAAGCTGGAGAGCGCAGTCCTGTGCTGCCCTCTTGTGTTCGATGTTGGTATTAAGCATTTTACATGCTTCTGAAGCGCCTCGTGGTCTAGCTACAACACTACTCCAGGGGAAAAACGAAAGTGAGTGTGGTCTATGCTGGATTCGGTGATTGGGACCATGGTGTATGGTAACATTTTGGAACCACCTGCCCCCACCCACCCCCATCCTGGGAAAAGCCTCCCCTTGAACACACTTAAAGCTTTTTTTCCATTACAGGACCAAACCTTGAAGGCAGGACTTGTCTACAGAACTAAAAAAGCTGGAAAGCGTGGTCACATGCTGCCCTCTTGTGTTCGATGTTGGTATAAAGCATTTTTCATGCTTCTGGAGCGCCGCCTGTTCTAGCTACAACACTACTCCAGGGGAAAAATGAAAGTGGGTGTGGTCTATGCTGGTTTTGGGGATTGGGACCATGGTGTGTGGTAACATTTTGGGAGGTTCTTGCATAACCAACTGCCCCACCCACCCACCCCCATATATGTTGGTATAAAACATTTTACATGCTTTTGGAGCGCCTCGTGTTCTAGCTACAACACTACACCAGGGGAAAAACTAAAGTGGGTGTGGTCTATGCTGGATTCGGGGATTGGGACCATGGTGTGTGGTAACATTTTGGGAGGTTCTTGCGTACATCAGGGGGCGTCGCAACAAGCAGCTTGGAGTTGAGGACATGTTCGTTGTCCATACTTGACAACATTCGATTTGCTAGAAGCTGAATCGTGATTGGTTGAGAGAACTGTTGTAGATTTCACTCAGCCAACCCTTTTTTTGGGAAGTTGAATTGGATTGAGCCCTACCGACGTTCCCAAATCCTAACCCTGCTCCAAACCGCCCTACCGATTCCGACTGTCGACTCTCTTAACGAACCGCTCAGCCCTGCAGTGGAAAAGAAGCCCACACGCTCCCAAAAAGTCCTCAAAAGTCATCAGTTATTAACACTAGACAAGGATTTATAGCCTTAATTTAAGAACACTACATCAAAATAATAAGAATGATTAATTCCTAAGGGGATCCCACCCTCCCAGCGTCCATCCCAAGTGCCCCACGGCTACTCTCTGACCTCTGGGAAACAGCCGAACGACTGATTGTGTCAGTGTGCGAAAAGAAAACCTCAGATTAAAGGGATTCTTACATCCTGAGTCTCTACAGAGGAAGAGGGCTGCGTAGGGGAGGAGAAAAGAAACAAAAAATGAATATTTATCCACTTAAAGATCATCGAGACTTTAAGATTCCGGCAGCAGAAGCGGAGGCAGCGGGTAATGCCACGACGACGTCGCCGGGAAGCCAAGCAGTTCGGGATATCACATGGAATGACGGGAGACACGGCTCCTTGTGTGTGTGTGGGGGGGGGGGGTCGAGTAAGCGAATGCCGGGGAAGCGGGTACCATCACAGCCTTGAACACGGGGTTGCCAGAGATCGCCGTTTCGAAACGTTATACCGTGTTTCAGGTATAGCGGAAATTCACCCCACGCCGATTGCCTGAATTTCATGGCGTGAATTTCGAACCGAGGGCATGCAGAGGGGGGTGGGTGGGTAGGAAGAGGCATCACAGTGCACAATACCAGTACCATACCAAGCATCCTAATGAGCACCTGGGAACTGACTGAGCAATAACGCAAGCATTTTAAGGTTATAGGAACAGATTACGCCCAGTCCTGCTGCGAACTGCCCCAGGATTAGGGTTAATCTACTCTCTTAGTGTAAACAGCCACATTAATCTACTCTCTTAGTGTAAACAGGACGGTGAGGGGAGCTCCTTCATCCAATCAGAGGTACTGATTTGAGCAAATAATTCCGGGATTAATGTCCTAATTGTCCTTTGATGTCTTTAAAATGAAGTTCCGGTGGAACCTGAAGAATATGCAGTGATGGTTCCAATCACGAAGACCAGTCAAACGTTTGGACACGCCCCCTTTTTGGACCGTTTCCCTTATTTTACTTACTGTTCTAATGGTATAGCGGCACGGTGGTTTAGTGGTTGGCATGTTCTCCTCTCAGCACTAGGGCTTCCCGGTTCGAATCCCAATCTGGGTGGAGTTTCCATGTTCTCCCCGTGTCCTCGTGGGTTTCCTCCGGGTTCTCCGCTTTCCTCCCACAGTCCAAAAACATGGATTAAGTCAATTGAGGTCTCTAAATTGCCCCATATAGAGTGTGTCTGGGTGAGTGATAGATTGCCCCCGTCCTGGGTGTATCTGCCCAGCGGCCGAAACTTTCTCCCCTGGAGATTGCATGGGCATGGGGAAATCTTAACCCCCCCCCGCCCCGCGACCCTAATAGAGGATAAAGAGGAAGATAATAAATGGATGAATGAATGAATGTTCTAATGGTCAGGACCTCAATTGTACCTCCACAGAGTGGGTATTATTTGTTCGGGGCATTATCCCTATCCCGGCAGTGTCACTGAGGTGGAGGAATGAAACTACAGCCACCCTGCTGCACCACATCGGTGTCACGGCAGAACGGACAATAATCCACCACCCTAATGATACCTGTATGATGGTCCTGACCAATCGAGGACCAAGAACCAACGCAAAACAGATGGACTACAGGCTGTCATTGTGAAACCACAATGTCCATCTGTATAGTAAGGGGAGGACATGGGTGATGGAACCAGAAGGGGGCGTGTCCAAACGTTTGACTTGTACTATACTGTGTATAAATGCCAATATTGGACTGTAGGGGGGTAAGAGTTCCAGTGCCGTAGTTCATGTCATGACCAATCAGAGCACAGGAACCTATGAGACAGGGCTGTGGAAGATTTCGGGAAATAAATTTGATGAGAAACTCAGAGCATCACATCATTTATGTCCCCTCATCAATGGCATCAGGGTTCTTTCCCGTGGCTCCCGCGGCGGATTTGGACGTAATCTGCCCCTATGAACAACGGGGTCTATCTCATGGCTGGGGATATAGATGAGCGGGGCAGGTTATTCCAAGAGCACCACATCGGAGTGCATGGACACATGACACACAAGCGTCTTTATGTACCAGTGTAAAAAATACGTGACATCCCGCTAGGAATGTATAAACCGACCGATGTCCGATCTCCGGGCCCTAATGAGGTATTAAGCCATAATTTAGCCGGTGCGGGTTAGGCACCCCTAGCAGGCATCAGCACATACATCGCGTTTCTACATACTATACATGGGGTCATAGTGCGTACGCGTTTCGCATGAGTCCTAGACGTTTATTTCACTGTGATCTTACCTTCTCGTGGGACTCCTGTCCATTCGACAGTGGCAGCACTGACCTTTCGGGTGTGTGTACAAAGCCCCCGCAAGGGGCTCGCTTCACTTCACACACATCTCAGTCTCCCGGAAGCTTTGTAACCTTTCCTTATTTACTTCTCCCTCCTTAAACCTACAGCAGCCACTATCTTTTCCAGGGGGACTCCTGACGGCAGATCAGGAGCCCGGGCAAAGCGGAGGATAGGACGCGATGTGGAGGACGTCCTATTGAGTTGAGTTGGTGTAGCTTGACTCGCCAAGGTTGGGTACTAATACAAATAAAACCTCTGATATCGGGACAACAGCCTGAGACCATGGAGGGTACGGTGGGAGAACATGCCAAACTGCGCACATTGCTAAGACGCATTGTAATATTTCCATCCTAATGGTTGGAGACCACTACAGTCTTGTTGTATGTCTTGGGATGCTTTAAATCATGGGGTACTATAGAGGTCTTGGTACTGAGAAGTCGGAGGACAAACCTCAGGCTGATTGGACCTCCATAGCCCCGCCCTTACTGGGATGTAGCTTGCGGACTATGTGGGGTACTCACACTGGGCGGAGTGGCTCGGTGATGATCTCAGGTTTTGCCCGCAATGGGAGTCGTATAGCCAGGCAGCAGGACAGGGGAATTGTTACGTCCTGCTGTCCTCCGGGAGAACCCCCTTAAATTTAGTCTGTACTCGTCCAAGCTCCAAAACAACTCCAGAATTGGACTGCGTATTTAAAGCGAAGGTTTAAAGTAGCCCTGAACATACTGACAGCTTTTTAGAAACCCTCTTGTCCAGGGAGACATACGGGTAACCCAGGGGTACAGCACCCTCAGAGCAGTGAAGGTTATGGGTCTTGCTCGAGGGCCCAAATTGGGACAGTTGCTGGATGTAGGATTGGGCCAGCACTCCAAAAGGTTCACCCTCTTGTTTCTACCTCAGCGAGACAATTTTGGCAGCACCAGGTTCCCCGTGCCTTTCGTTCAGGGGTACTTTAAAGCATCTATCGACTTAAATGGGGTCGCATCTTACTTTTGATACTCTACCAAGCCTACTGCCGAATGAAAAGCTTAGCCCGCACAGTATGACTTGCACCGAAAAGGGACGGTCTCGCGTTACATACTAAGGATGAGGTGGCAGCTGTGCTCACTGCCTGAGTCCCAGAACCTTCCTTATTGTCCTGTTGGGACAGACAAGACAGGGGACTGGTTGGACTCGACCGTTTATACCCCTAACGACCCTGGCTGCGGTTCGGCCGACCGCAGGCATGTGAGTCCATGGCCGGGAGTGACGGCCTTACCTGCAGGTTCTTCCTCCAGACGTTGACGGCCGCAAAGGCGAGCTGCATCTGCTTCCTGCGGGCGTCTTTGTGTCTCTTATATGCAATTTCGATGAAGATGAGGAAGATCCCTGCCGCAATGCCTCCAGCGACAAGCATGAAGACGCCTGGCCAAGGAAAAGAGACGCGAGAGGTTAATCGGCACCCTTCGGGAGACCGTTCCTCGTTGATGGAGGTGGTACTCTGGAATGATCGGAAGACTCGCGGTGCTGAAAATAAGGCGGAGGAATGTCGAGGCGGAAACGGGACGATCACAATGAGTAGAGGGGGGACAAAAGGCATTGGACAAAAAGAAGGCTACAGTACCTTACCACTGCAGTTTTTGTCCAATCTCTTTTACATTATCCGCACCTGAGGGTGGACCATACCTGCCATGTTCTCAAAGGTGAGTGTGGCTGGGGCATTGCTCCTTGAGTCACACTCCTGGTATCTCACCCAGGTTTTATCCAGGTCCTCCATAAAGCCGTTCTCATGGGAACTGCAGGGGGGTGGGGTGGGGGGAGCGAGGAGAGAAATGGCATATTATTACAGAGCATTGGGCAGACGGTCTGGTTTAGTCCCACAAGACCGCACACACTGACACTGACATGGACACACAGACAGCAGAGCTTGGGTCAGATGAGGGGAGATACACAGAGAGACAGAGAGATATCTCGGACGTAGCTATCCCAAAAACATGACCGACACGATATCGATGCTTCGGCTGGGACAGACCTGAGAATAGCCAGGGACACATTCTGTTTCCAGGGGCTGTCCTTGCGCATGCCTATGCCAAAGCCCGAACGGAAAAACAGCTCTCCCGTGGTCACCAGGTCGCACTTCTGCGAGGCTTCAAACTCCAGCACCGCAGAGTCCCAGATGAAAGCATGCAGCTTGCTGTGGGGGGGTAGGGGGAGGGGGGGTCAGGAGGGGAAGGATGGGGTGGGGGGTCATGGTGCAACAGTACAGTGAGTAATAACACAAGGCAGTCTCCCTCCCACCTCTGGCACGCTACAGACCGTCATCTCAAAGGCAAAGGAAATCCAATGCCGGACCTGTGGACTTTTTGTCCCCCATTGGATTCCCTCCGAGACGATTTGGCTGGAAACCTGGAAAAAGGGTCTCTAAGCTTAACGTTAAGCTCCGTCACACTACAAGAGATGCTCGTCAAGGACCGGGGTCCACTCGAGGCTACGAAAGAAGCTTGACTGAATACCCCTGGGGCCAAAAGCCTAGATTTCCTCGCAGGCCTGCTGCTGTTGACTCACTTGTCCCGAACGGCCTGGATGGCCTCGGCAGCACTCTCATAGTTGTGCTTCTCCATGTGACGATACATGGTGCTCAGCTCGACCTGACGCCGGAAGTAGATATCCACCGAGCTCTGCTTTACCGTGGCGTAGATGAACTTGTCCGATGGGTTCCTCAACTGCCGAGAGACAAGAGGACTCTGTGACACATCGACGACCTAGCAGGCAACGTTCCTCATGTTTACCACGGATGATGACCATACCCTCGGGTCATTGATGCCGGTAATGCGCTCCTCAGGCCGGTCCAGCACCAGGAAGGCAGCTAGGTTGGCCGTATAGGAAGCCACAATTATCATAGCAAAGCCAGCCCACACCATACCCAGAATTCTCGCTGAGAAGCTGCGCGGGGCGCCTGGATGATATGGGGGCAGGTACAAAAGAGCAACTGTTGGAAATGTACTAGTTTCAGACCAAAATCGTATTGGTTAAGGTACTCAAGAGACCCAAAGGCTGAGGGTCTAGGACCCGTTCTGCCGCCGTTCGGCCCTTGGGTAAGGCCCTCGACCAATATGCTCGCTGCTCGAGCTACCCCAGGCAACATGCATCAAAACGCCCTGACAGGTGGCCATGGACCAGGGAAGGAAACTGGAGCTTCCATTGGGACCCCAAAGAGAGACTACTACCCCCTCCCTGGGAAGGTTCCCTAAAGGGACTTGTCAAATACAAAAACTTGGCACCAGCAAGAACCCGTTGTTGGTGTAATTTGGGAGCAATGACGCCCTTAAAAACCATATAGCTTGCTAGATATGGGATCTGATCAATTTCTTGCTCTGGGGTGGGTATTAAAGCGAGGACCTTTTCATTACAGGGTTACCTTCTCCAATTCCAGAGTTCAGCAACACTCCCCAGGAGAACCACATTGCTGAAGATAAGGTGAGAGCGTCCTCTTCTTCTTCCTCACTGTTTACTTTAAACCTTCCGAAAGGGCTGGGAAGACCAAGCGGGCAGAAGGTGAGCGGGACAAGGAATGCCGAATGCTTTCCCTCAGATTCTAGACCTCCCAGGTTCCCCAACAAACGACAACAGACAACAGCATCTCAGAACAAGGACGAGTATTGGTGGTGGGGTCCATGAGAGAGTTGGACAGGGAGGCACGGTCTCACACAGAATAGACAAATTGGACTCCCACCTCTGAGCCGACCGCAACTGTATGGGGAGACCGGCTCTCTCATGACCTGAAAATAAAGACATGGTGTGGCCCAAGCCCTCCACCCACCCAAAAGAAAACACACACACTAGACCATCTTGTAGAGTCCCACATTAAAGACAGGGTAAGACAAGTCACATATACCCCACTCCATCCTGTTGTACCTGAACCGGTCTAGTAGGTAAAGCATCACCGCCACCACATGCACCGAGAGACCCACCAAAAGCCATAGTGTGCTCTGAAACGGCTGCATAAACGAGTCCAGCGTACTGCGGGGGATTTCCTGCAACACAGAGTGGTGGCGTATTCACGAGAGGCTACACATTACAGCACAAATTCATTGGCAATGGGAAATTGTGGGTGGAGCCAAAGAGCAAACGTACCTTTTTCACCAGGATGGTAAGTCCTTGATATTTAAACGGTTTGGAGAATTCGATGTACTGTGCTCGCTCGTTGTTGATGGTCAGAGGAGCCACGATCATGTCGGCAAGGCCACCCAGGAGCTCCCCCATCATGCCATTCCACTCCTTCTTATTGCTGTTGTTCACCTGCAGCACGGATCGGATGCCGTGAGTTGGGGATGATGCATGAGTTAGAATTCTAAGACAGTGATACATTTTGATATTAGAAGAAAAGCCCTGAAGGAATTACCCCCCTGTCCTGGGTGTATCTGCCCAGAGCCCGAAACGTTCTCCCCTGGATGGGCATGGGGATCCCCACCGCGACCCTAATAGAGGATGAAGCCGGAGATAATGGATGGATGGGCCCTGCAGGAACCCTTCTAAGAAGGTGTCGTGGTAGCTCAGTATTAGGGTGCTGGCTTATCAATCCGAAGGTGATGGGATCAAATCCCAAGTCCAGTATACTGTAGTTACCAATGTGGCCCTTAGTCAAGGCCCCTGACCCTGTACTCTGACTAAATTGGGATACTGTACTTGTAAAAAAGCATCTGCAAAATGACTGCATTGTGGTCGCCATATCGTTAAGGGAACACGCAGCCGGTTGCAAACTGTGCCCCCACCACTAGATGGCCCTCACTTACGTTGTCTCAGCCGATTGGATCTTAAGCACTCACTCGCTCTTGTGTCCCGAATTTCCCATCGGCCACCAAATGGACCTCGTAGGTGAAGTTCATGGTCATGGCCAACTTGATCAGCAGGTCAACGCAGAATCCATAGCAGCACTGCGGCACCGTCGGCCGCCCTGGAAGACATTCAGGTTGGAATACTCTTCAAGATAACCTTAATCATTTATAATAAATACTATGAGGGCGGCACGGTGGCTTAGTGGTTGGCATGTTCTCCTCTCAGCACTAGGGATTCCCGGTTCGAATCCCAATCTGGGTGGAGTTTCCATGTCCTCCCCGTGTCCGCGTAGGTTTCCTCCGGGTTCTCTGGTTTCCTCCCACAGTCCAAAAAACATGGATCAAATCAATTGAGTTCTCCAAATTGCCCCATACAGTGTGTGTCTGTGTGAGTGAGTGTGTGCCCAGCGATGGATTGTCCCCCTGTCCTGGGTGTATCTGCCCAGCGCCCGAAACGTTCTCCCCTGGATGGGCATGGGGAACCCCCCCCCCCACCCCACGACCCTAATAGAGGATAAAGCGGAAGATAATGGATGGATGGATGGATGGATAAATACTATGATCAGCCCATCTGGTGCCAACAATCAAGACAGAGTCGCAAAGACTCCATCGTATTTTGAAGCCGCCTCATTGGCTGGGTGGGTGTACTCCTGAAGTTCTCTACGAAGGATTACCAGAAACGAAAAATATGAATCGTATAAAAGGCCGATGACCTGGAATCGTCTCGTTTGGTCCAGTGCAGATGACTTTTTTAATCAGGACTCCATTCGGGGTGTACTCCTCCCTGCAGGTCCCGTCCAGCGTGGTTGGTTTAACGTACACGAAAGGTTCCTGATGGATGGTTACTATCTGGGTGTCACAACCGGACCAAGAACATAAATATATATATAAAATATACTGAACTACTAACTTCCCAACCCGTATACATTGTCTACTAGTCTTTAAAAATACTGAAGGGTTGTACCTTGAGCCTTGTGGACATCTGAAATCCTCTCGGCCGTTCCGTCTCGCCTCCAGGCCAGATGATCTTCCTCTGTTTATTCAGGACCACCTGAGGACAATAGACCTACTGAATAAGACTATATAGCTGCATGCTCACGGTCCAGCGCCACTTGGGCTTTGTAGTTCTATGCCCACAGACTGTAGTCCATTTGTTTATGGACTACAGTTAGTCCAATTTATGTGCTCCAACGGTCAAGATCCGAGACTCACACACTATATAAGGAGACAGATGGACTACAGGCTGTAATTATAGAACTACAATCGGTAGGTGGCGCCGATACGATGGAGAATGAGGGTAAAAAGGGTGGAGCAGCATTGACGTAGAGAAGGACAGATACATGCCTGAGTCCCGTTATAAATGCCGACTTGAATCAGTCTGCTCTTTTGGTAGTTGAGGATGCTGTAATGGGCATACTTCCTGTCTCCATCGTCATTAAACTCCACCCGTCCCGTCAGGCCTTCTGGGTATTTGGATGACATCAACACCCTGAGGGACACAGAGAACAATGCGAAGACTTTTTAGATGTTTTCCACCACATTCCCACATCCCTGTGGCTTTGATAACCACGACACATAATCCTTCCTCTTTAGGACCCTGAAGAGGTTGACATTCTCTTCCCAACCACCAGGTGTTTATTTTAGCAAGCCGTCAACCGCGCACCCGGCAGGATGATTTAGGGCATGTCGGTGTGCCTCCACGACCGTGACGACGTGATTACCTTTTAAAAAGCGGGCCAGTCTTCCAGATGTTGGTGTTGCCCACGCAGCCCCGAGGCGGCTCCGTGATGTTCTCCTTCTCGAACAGCTCCTGGATGGACTGCGCCACGACCGCCACGGCGTCGCTAATGTGCGCCGACTCGTTCTTGCCGTTTATGAGCTGCAGGCCGATGAGCCCTGTGTGAAAGGCAGCAGGGGGGGTACTGTGACTCCATCACCCATTACAAATTCCACTGAAACAACCCCCTGCTACAGATTTTAAGCCTCCTAAAGGCCCTACGTTAGAGAGCTGTGAGATATGGAAATGCCACAGTGTGTAATAACCTCCCGGTTATTAGGATCCAATGAGTTTAATGACTCTCTGCACTGAGAGACATCAAAGGAAGCCAACGTATGAGTATGAATAGTATGAATAGTATAGAATATGTATAGTACACATGTGTCCCGTGTCTTTAAGGTGATATACATACCATCTGGAGCCTCACTTAGAGCTTTACCGGACATCTCCCGTTCTCCGACCAGCCACA
>JAFMOD010000038.1:231842-260733 GCA_019802435.1 Corydoras maculifer
GGTCGACCCTTTTAAGTCATTAGCAGTCATCAGGCAACTTCTGAATGCAATTGGTTGCACTCAGGGAAAAGGGGGCTGAATAATTTTGCACATCGCACTTTTCAGTTTTTTATTTGTAAAAAAATTGTTGATTCATGTATAACTTTCATTCCACTTCACAATTGTATACCACTTTGTGTTGGTCTTTCACATTAAATTCCAGTGAAATATATTTATGTTTCTGGTTGTAATGTGACAAAATATGGAAAAGTTCAAGGGGTATGAATACTTTTGCAACCCACTGTATATATATATATATATATATATATATATATATATATATATATATATATATATATATATATATATATATATGTGTGTGTGTGTGTGTGTGTGTGTGTGTACCCTGTCTTAGGTGTAGCAGCCTGGATGGGCATGGGGAGGACATCATGTTCGTTGGTGGTGCAGCTTCAGTGACTTACCTGGCGGAGAGAATGATCACCCGAGCCTCCAGCTCTTTGGCCTCCATCAGCAGGGCGGTTAAGTTAGTCTCCTGGTTGAACTGGAGGACTTTCTCTGCCTGGGATCGGGGCACACAGTCAGTAAACAGGGCAGGTATGATCTCCCCCCACCAGCCCTCCCCTGGACCATGCTACCGCTTTACCCTGACTTGATCGCACTGGTTGGCTTCTCTTATCGACTTTAGAGGGGAGCGCTCCGAGGCGAATCGGGGGCAAGTAAAGGAAAAAAGGGGAAGCTAAAGGGTGGGGGACAACGCCTGGTTGTCGCATGCAATGCTGAGGGTTATCAAGGCTCCAGAGAAACGACGTGCATGTTAGGTTCGGGGGGAGAGAGAGAGAGAGAGAGAGAGAAAGAGAGAGAGAGAGGCCAATGCAACCGGTGAAAGTAAAACCAGGTATAAAAAAGGGGAGTGAGGTGAGGGCGTGAGCTCCCCAACGGAAAATCGGAAACGAAACACAACACTAGAGGGTGCTGCGCAAAGGAAGGGCGTAGAACTAAGTGACGGATCCGGCGCGAGGCCCGGAACAAAAGGAACAAAAGGAGCTGTCTTGCTTTCGGTCAGAGACATGCATTCCTGCGTTAAAAAAAGAACAATGGTGATGACAGAAGCGGAGCGTGGTAACCATTTTCTCTTTTTTTTTTTTTTTTTTTTTTTTTTTTTTGATTATTCCGGCTTCTCTGGTCATCCAGACACGTCCATTAAATAATAGGAGGTATCAAAGGAAATAGAAAATAAAAGTCTCCATGTGAAAAAAAAAAGAAACACGTGCTACCAAGAGAAGGGCATTTCTGGGTTCGGCCGACGGCCGGCTGGCCGGATTCTAGTTGCAACGTTTGAGTTGGTGGGCAGCGTGCATTGACCATGCAAAGTATACCTTCGGTCCTCGCTTGTTGTCAAAGGACAGTTGGTCGAGGTTTTCATAGTTCCGTTTTTTATTCTGATGAGTAATGTGCACAGAGAAAATATGCAGACACAGAAAAATATTAGAAACAGTTGAAAGTGATGGGCAATCAAGCATCTAGCAAACGTTCACGCCGGTCAAATCGGGGTGTCCTCAGACTGGGGCTTCCCGAAGGCGTTTAAAGGGGGTCGGACGTGTGGACACGCCCCCTTCTGGCTCCGACGTGCCTTTCCTCCACTTACCACATAGACGGAGTTTGTAGATTTGTCACAGATACTATAGAGGTAGGGCGGCACGGTGGCTAGTGGTTTGGCATGTTCTGCTCTCAGCGCTAGGGATTCCCGGTTTGAATCCCCATCTGGGTGGAGTTTCCATGTCCTCCCCGAGTCCGCGTGGGTTTCCCCTGGGTTCTCTGGTTTCCTCCCACAGTCCAAAAACATGGATCAAGTTAATTGAGTTTTCCAAAATTGCCCCATATAGAGTGTGTCTGTGTGAGTGAGTGTTTGCCCAGCGATGGATTGGCGCCCTGTCCTGGGTGTATCTGCCCAGCGCCCGAGACGTTCTCCCCTGGATGGGCATGGGGAACCCCACCGCGACCCTAAAAGAGGATAAAGCAGGTGATAATGAATGAATGAACTATAGAGGTAGAAATTGGGTGGTGGATCATCGTCCATTCGCAGTGCCGCTGATGCGGTGAGGGGGATTTGGTGCCATGGTGCTGCTGTAGTTGCATTTACACACCTCATTGACACTGCCGGGATAGGAATAACGCCCCGAGCAAACAGATCCTGGACGACACAGAAGTCCATCTTTACGGTAAGTGGAGCATAAAAGGGGGCGTGTCCTCTGGCTCTGGCTTCTCTCTGACTGCAGCCCTAGAAACACCGCGGTGGTTTCTCACTGCGGCATACGCTGTTCCTCCCAACGTGTGTTTTGCAGGGCAGAGGCCTCGGGGGACCGCTGTGTTTGGATGCCATTATGCAGCGGTGAGAATGTGCTTGCGTTCCCATCACGAATCTTCTCGGAACCCTGGGTCCGGTGCTCACGCGTTCCCGAGCCTCCTACATGTGTTGCCCTGATATTGCGGTCAGCTGGAAATAGCTCCGCGCTCGGGGGATTTGAAAGCCCTGAACCGGCCGGAACCGAGCGTACGGCAGCCATTACATGCTGTTTTTTTTATTTTAGCTGCATGAGGGCAACTGCGAGCCAACGGCAGCATCGGCTTCACAAATATATAAATATATAAATATAAATATATATATAAATCTTTGAAACTGATCACACACACAGTATCCATTACTAATATTGTTTTTAATATTAGTGGTTGGCATGTTCTCCTCTTAGCGCTAGGGATTCCCGGTTCAAATCCCCATCTGGGTGGAGTTTCCATGTTCTCCCCGTGTCCACGTGGGTTTCCCGGGATCTCCGGTTTCCTCCCACAGTCCAAAATTCTCCAAATTGCCCCATATAGAGTGTGTCTGTGTGAGTGAGTGTGTGCCCAGCGATAGATTGCCCCCCTGTCCTGGGTGTATCTGCCCAGCGCCCAAAACGTTCTCCCCTGGATGAGCATGGGGACCCCCCCCCTCCCCGCGACCCTAATAGAGGTTAAAGTAGAAGATAATGAATAAATGAATTTTAAAGAGGGCGGCACAGTGGCTTAGTGGTTGGCATGTTCTCCTCTCAGCAATAGGGATTTCCGGTCCCCATACCCATCTAGGGGAGAACCTCTCGGGCGCTGGGCAGCTACACCCAGGACAGGGCGCCAATCTATCGCTGGGCAAACACTCACTCACACAGACACACTCTATATGGGGCAATTTGGAGAGTTTAATTGACCTTGATTCATGTTTCTTGGATTGTGGGAGGAAACCCACGCAGACACGGGGAGGACATGGAAACTCCACCCAGATGGGGATTTGAACCAGGAATCCAAAGTGGTGAGAGGAGGACATGCCAACCACTAAGCCACTGTGCCACCCTCTTTAAAATTCATTCATTATCTTCCGCTTTATCCTCTACTAGGGTCACGGGGGGGGGGGGGGGTGTTCCTAATGCCATTCCAGGGGAGAACATTTGGGGCGATGGGAAGATACACCCAGGACTGGGGGGCAATCTATCACTGGGCACACACTCACTCACACAGACACACTCTATATGGGGCAATTTGGAGAACTCAATTAACCTTGATTCATATTTTTGGACTGTGGGAGCAAAGCGGAGAACCCGGAGAAAACCCACGCGGACACGGGGAGAACATGGAGACTCCACCCGGATTGGGATTCGAACCGGGAATCCCTTGCACTGAGAGGAGAACATGCCAACCACTAAGCCACCATGCCATCGTCATTAAAATTTGATTATTAAATTAAGAAAGTGACAAGTTGGAATGTTCGCCTCTCAGGTTTGAATCCCAATCCGCGTGGAGTTTCAAGTTCTTCCCGTGTCCGCGTGGGTTTCCTCCGGGTTCTCCCGTTTCCTCCCACAGTCCAAAAACGTGGCTTTAATGTCAAATTGAATGCTCTAAATTGCCCCAAATAGTATGTGTGAGTGTATGTATGTGAACCCAGCGATACATCGGCGCCCTGAACGTTCTCTCTGGATGGGCATGGGGAACCCCGCCAACCCCCCCCCCCTCAGACCCTAGTGGAGAGCTAGATCCATCGGTGTTTTATGAGTTACTCTCTCCAATAATCACTCCAATGATAATCCCAGTCCAATCTCCCGTCCTTTTCTCGGGGGACACGGGGAAATAATACACCACGTGTAATCCTCTAATTCCCGACAGAGCTGAGGCTTAATTGTGGCTGTGCCGAAATAGTCTCGTTGTTAATAACGTCCGCCGCCAGCCGAGAGGGCAACGGTAATTACCCCGGCGCCAAGATATGTCAGTCTGGGATCATAATTCAGCTCCATCCTCGGGGCGACGTGATGCGGAAAGGCGTGGAACGGCTCGTAATCAGCGGCGTACAGGTGCCATTACGTCGAATTACCGTCGAGCGAACACTTGACATACATGAAATCACAGGGTGTATAAAAAAATCATCATACCCCCTTTTTTAATTATTCCTGGGTCTTTTTTTTTTAAATATAGTGCTCCAGATAATAACGCGATATTGAAAGTAAATTGAAATGGAAAGGCATGCTGGGAAAATGTGAGACTCAAAAGCCTCGGAAACCAAAAGCTATCAAAAATAATATTAAAGCAATATCAATATATATATTTAATTTCTTCTTAATTTCTTCTCCATATTATTATTATTATTATTATTAGGCGGCATGGTGGCTTAGTGGTTTAGCATGTTCTCCTCTCAGTGTTAGGGATTCCCGGTTCGAATCCCAATCTGGGTGGAGTTTCCATGTCCTCCCCGTGTCTGCGTGGGTTTCCTCCGGGTTCTCCAGTTTCCTCCCACAGTCCAAAAACATGGATCAAGTTAATTGAGTTCTCCAAATTGCCCCATGTAGAGTGTGACTGTGTGAGTGAGTGTGTGCCCAGCGATAGATTGCCCTCTGTCCTGGGTGTATCTGCCCAGCGCCCGAAACGTTCTGCCCTGGATGGGCATGGGGACCCCCCCCCCCGCGACCCTAATAGAGGATAAAGCGGAAGATAATGAATGAATGACATATTATTATTATTATTTTAATAATTTTTTTAAGGGCGGCACGGTGGCTTAGTGGTTGGCATGTTCTCCTCTCAGCACCAGGGATTCCCGGTTCGAATCCCTATCTGGGTGGAGTTTCCATGTCCTCCCCATGTCCGCGTGGGTTTCCTCCGGGTTCTCCGGTTTACTCCCACAGTCCAAAAACATGGATCAAGTCAATTGAGTTCTCCAAATTGCCCCATATAGAGTGTGTCTGTGTGAGTGAGTGTGTGCCCAGCAATAGGCTGGCGCCCAGCAATAGGTTGGTGCCCTGTCGTGGATGGGCATGGGGAACCCCCCTCCCCCGCGACCCTAATAGAGGATAAAGCGGAAGATAATGAATGCATGAATGAATATATATATTCATTCATTCATTTATTCATTATCTCCCGCTTTATCCTCTATTAGGGTCGCGGTGGGGTTCCCCATGCCCATCCCGAAACTTTCTCCCCTGGATGGGCATGGGAACCCCCTCCCCCCCGCGACCCTAATAGAGGATAAAGCGGAAGATAATTAATTATTATTTTTATTCTTCTATAATATTATTTTTCATATTATGTCATCCTACATTATACCCCTACAACCAAACCGTCCTAGGTGGCGCTACTTATAGTCCTTAGGAAGCATGCACCCCTAGACAAAATAGTTGTAATATCTGTAATATCTGTAGCTGTAACAGCTGACCCAGCTGCACTGACCATATCGAGACACCAGGGAGTTGCTCAGGGGCACCACCTATCGGCCGAGAGAGTCACTACACACACTTGCTGCATTCCGTGCCCTTCTCCTATTAAAGGGATCTGCAAGGATTCCTGCTCTCAGCTGCTGATGAATAACAGAGGGGCGGAACTACGTACGCTCCACGCTCCACTCTGCCCCTCTGTGGTAGCAACTACAACTTCCTTTATGCGACTGAGGCTTAGTATCAGTACTCCACCCAGATCGCCGTTAAAGCCTCCTATGGTCTTTGGCTCCGCCTCTTTATAACACGAGGGTTAAAGTGAGTATAAGGTCATAATGAGGGTATGATGATTTTTTTGCTGATGAGACCGTGACGCGTTCGGAAAGCCCCAGGTTCGGACGTCTGTGTTTGGATTTGCCCCCGCTGTGGGTCCACACAGGAGGTTTTGGACTATGACAAAAAGCAACGTGAGATGAGTAAGAAATGCGCTAATCCGATCAGACCACATTAGACACAGTTGATGCCTTCGGCTTTGGCCGACATTTACAACATGGCATGAGAGACGTGTGTTCACGTAACAGTGGCGCACACATTAACATACGCACAGGACTTTCGGATTGCGGACGGGAAACGGGGGACGAGGGGGGGGGGCGGCGGCTCACCTTGGTCTCCCGTTCCTCCAGCAGGGTTTCCAGCCTCTTCTGGGCGGCCCGGCCCTCGTGGTCGTCGCTCACGATGAGGATGATGTGGTTCCAGCGGAACTCGCGCATCATGTCGAACCACACGTGGGCCTGATGGGAGTACGGCGGCACGGTGCGCAGGAAGGACAGGTGGATGCTCTGAGGGAGAAGACATCGAATGTACTAATTTGGGCGCAACGCTTTCGCCAAACATCCAGCGACGGCTTCCGGAAAACCCGGGAGGTGCTCAGACCAACACACCCACCTTCACCAGCCTTAACTGTGGACATCTGACGCAGAGAGTGTATGGAGTCGTGTCGTCTGCGGCTAATTCGGAGCTTTGGATCAGCATGATTCAAATAAAGATACCTTTTTTAAGGGGAGGACGGTTGTCCACAGATAGGAACAACACTTAAATGGCATGGCTACTGTTGTAGCCTAGCAGCACTAAGGAAACTGGGGCACATACAATAGCAGGGAGTCGTTTGCCACACTCTTCTGGTTTGGGATTCAGGCTTGTGGCCCCCCTACTGGTCGCTGGTGGTATTACCAAGAATACCACACTGTACATCAGCGCCCCCTATTGGGTCCTGTTATTATATATATATATATATATATATATATATATATATATATATATATATGGGCGGCACGGTGGCTTAGTGGTTAGCACGTTCGCCTCTCAGCTCTAGGGATTCTCGGTTCGAATCCCCATCTGGGTGGAGTTTTCATGTTCTCCCCGTGTCTGCGTGGGTTTCCTCCGGGTTCTCCGGTTTCCTCCCACAGTCCAAAAACATGGATCAAGTTAATTGAATTCTTAAAATTGCCCCGTTTAGAGAGTGTGTGTGTGTGAGTGAGTGTGTGCCCAGCGATGGATTGGCGCCCTGTCCTGAGTCTATCTGCCCAGCGCCTGAGACATTCTCCCCTGGATGGGCATGGGGAACCCCACCGCGACCCTAATAGAGGATAAAGCGGGAGATAATGAATGAATGGTATATATATATATATATATATATTCATTCATTCATTCATTATCTTCCGCTTTATCCTCTATTATCTCCCCATGCCCATCCAAGACAGGGCGCCAACCTATTGCTGGGCGCCAGCCTATTGCTGGGCACACACTCACTCACACAGACACACTCTATATGGGGCCATTTGGAGAACTCAATTGACTTGATCCATGTTTTTGGACTGTGGGAGGAAACCGGAGAACCCAGAGGAAACCCACGCGGACACGGGGAGAACATGGAAACTCCACCCAGATGGGGATTCGAACCGGGAATACCTAATGGTCAATTCAAATAAACTTGATATATATATAGATATATAAGCACTGACCTTATCAGAGTAGATGGACATCCTGGTGGTGAGCCCCACAACGGGGATCCGGTAGAAGCCCGCCGTGTAGGAGACCGGTGTAGGGGTAAGGTGGTCACTGGACTGTGGTGGGTGGCTCACCAAAATGGCATAGACCTGCAATCAGAATACATGGTTCTATCAGTAATCTGTTTGGTTTTAAGGTATGAATTTGTCTTATTAGGCGCCTGGATGGGGACCAATCATCTCATTGGGATACACTGGATCCATTTTTCCATTATCTTCCACTTTATCCTCTATTAGGGTCGAAAGGGGAGGGTTCCCCATGCCCATCCAGGGGAGAACGTCTTAGGCGCTGGGCAGATACACCCAGGACAGGGCTCCAATCCATTCCTGGGCACACACTCACTCACACAGACACACTCTATATGGGGCGATTTGGAGAAATCAATTGAATTGAGCCACGTTTTTGGACTGTGGGAGGAAACCGGAGAACCCGGAGGACACCCACGCAGACACGGGGACTCCACCCAGGACATGGAAACTCCACCCAGATGGGGATTCGAACCGGGAATCCCTAGTGGGATACATTGGATGTCATGTTAATATACTTAGATATAAAAGGACTAAGGCGGCACGGTGGCTTAGTGGTTTAGCATGTTCTCCTCTCAGCGCTAGGGATTCCTAGTTCGAATCCCCATCTGGGCGGAGTTTCCATGTTCTCCCCGTGTCCACGTGGGTTTCCACCGGGTTCTCCGCTTTCCTCCCACAGTCCAAAAACATGCATCAAATCAATTGAGTTTTCCAAATCGCCCCATTTAGAGTGTGTCTGTGTGAATGTGTGTGCCCAGCGATGGATTGCCCCCCTGTCCTGAGTGTATCTGCCCAGCGCCTGAGATGTTCCCCCCTGGATGGGCATGGGGAACCCGCCCCCCCCCGCGACCCTAATAGAAGATAAAGCGGGTGATAATGAATGAATGAATGAATGAATAAAAGGACTACAGCTGCTTCAGTGTACAACCTGATGGTGCCGAATAAAGGCTTTGCATTGGTTGGGCGGTCGCTCACGTGGCATTGGCTGGGCAGCGGTGACGCCACTGCCCCCCGACAGTCTGTTTGGTTGGGTTTTAAATCTGGAGCTCCATCCAAAGTGCTCTCAGGCATCTTTCTCTCCACCATCTGCTCTGTTTTTTCGGTCCTCGACTCGGAAATCGATGCACATACAAATTGATTATACAGACGGAGGAGCTCCAGGCGGTTAACCAACACCGGGATGAACTCGCCGACAGCGATGGGAAATCTTAAAGCGGGTTACGGGTAAATTTCGCCTAATAGAAATCACTCGGCTCAATCATTCGAAGCCGTGCCGTTCATCAGAGTGGAAACTCAGACTCAGCGCTTTTCCGACGACATCAACCACCCAAGTGCGCTTTAAGTGCTCTTAATTTAATTCGCCGCGCACCGGCTTTTAATGATGCGACGCTGCATCAAACTCGATTGCTCCCCGGAGACTGTCTGCTTCCCGTGGTAACCGGGATGCTTCTACAGCTGGATGCCTTCCTCATGTCTCACATTCGAACATGGCTGGAGGGACAAAATCGCTAGCACCGGCCATTTTATTGGGTACAATAACAAAAGTGAGGCGGCACGGTGGCTTAGTGGTTTGGCATGTTCTCCTCTCAGCGCTAGGGATTCCAGGTTCGAATCCCCATCTGGGTGGAGTTTCCATGTCCTCCCCGTGTCTGCGTGGGTTTCCTCCGGGTTCTCCGGTTTCCTCGCACAGTCCGGGGGGGGGGGGGGGGGGGGGGGGGGGGGGGGGGGGGGGGGGGGGGGGGGGGGGGGGGGGGGGGGGGGGGGGGGGGGGGGGGGGGGGGGGGGGGGGGGGGATCAAGTCAATTGAGTTCTCCAAATTGCCCCATATAGAGTGTGCCTGTGTGAAAGAGTGTGTCCAGTGATTGATTGCCCCACTGTTCTGGGTGTATCTGCCCAGTGCCCCGAAATGTTCTCCCCTGGATGGGCATGGGGAACCCCCTTCCCCCCCACCGCGACCCTAATAGAGGATGAAGCGGAAGATAATGAATGAATTAAAATTTTAAAGAAGGTGTCACAGTGGCTTAGTGGTTGGCATGTTCTCCTCTCAGCGCTAGGGATTCCCAGTTCGAATCCCAATCTGGGTGGAGTTTCCATGTTCTCCCTGTGTCCGCGTGGGTTTCCTCCGGGTTCTCCGGTTTCCTCCCACAGTCCAAAAACATGTATCAAGTCAATTGAGTTCTCCAAATTGCCCCATATAGAGTGTGTCTGTGTGAGTGAGTGTGTGCCCAGCGATAGATTGGCGCCCTGTCCTGGGTGTATCTGCCCAGCGCCCCGAAACGTTCTCCCCTGGATGGGCATGGGGACTTCCACTTACCATGTAGTATAGCTGTAGACGGACTTTGTAGTCCTAAAATTACATTCTGTAGTCTATCTGTTTCTCTATATAATGTGCTAGTCCCTGAACACTGTTCTCTAAAGACCCCACCCACAGACCGGGTACTACCAGGTACCAGGTAGTGGAAATATAACTGGAAAGTGCAAAAACCGGCATCTGCAATGGCGTCATCGGTATCCACTGCATGGGTCTACATGCACTGAGTGTACCGCTGACGCAGAACTTCATATTGCTATACGGTTCTCGCCTCCAGCTACAGTCTGTGTGCAGTTCAGCACGTCTCCCTGGCCTTTCAACGAAAAGCGAGAGCTAAAAGTGTATGAAATACTGCCAGAGACTGCCATTCTGCTCAAAGCACAGACAGAAACGATCTGCTTTGAGATTCAGCTCTTTGAAAAGCACCAAATCTATCCGTCACCCCCACCCTCGCCCACCTAAATTCATCCCCCTGCGTGCGAGATGCTCGGCACAGCTCGTCAGATCAGTTCGTATTGGCAAAATATGACCTGTAGGCTGAAAAAGAGGTCGAAAATATCACGCAGATGTTTATAGCGTCATAGAAAGCAATCATTCATTTATTCAACCATTATCCTCTAGTAGGGTCGCGGGGGGGTTCCCCATGCCCATCCAGGGGAGAACGTTCCAGGCGCTGGGCAGATAGACCCAGGACAGGGCGCCAATCCATCACTGGGCACACACACACTCACACAGACACACTCTATATGGGGCAATTTGGAGAATTCAGTTGACCTGGAGCCATGTTTTTGGACTGTCGGAGGAAACATGGACATGGACACTCCACCCAGATGGGGATTCGAACCGGGAATCCCTAGTGCTGAGAGGAGAACATGCCAACCACTAAGCCACCATGCCGGCCGAAAGCAATCATGTCCGGTGTAAATCTTCCTAATATGGAGGTAGGAGCTTTATTAAGGTGAATTGGGGTGTCTTGTTCACCATCACCCCCTGCGGTACAGGATCGTACGTGCCCTACTTTATGGTAACAGTTCGGGGAAGGGTCGTCGAACGGTCCCGCACAGAGCCACAGCGACCTCAAACACTCAGAACATCTCGTCCAATAACAGCGTCAGCGTCTGAAAACCTGGGGGATCGTCTTAAAATGGGGCGCCATAAAAGCCCCTGCAGGCTAAAAGTGTTGGTATCACAATACTATCCTCCATATAGTCTTCGTACTGTATATAATATGAATATACTATAGGAAAAAGGTATGGAAATAGGTATAAGGGTATTATATAATATATATAATAGGAGTATATGTGTAGGGCGGCATGCTGGCTTAGTGGTTGGCATGTTCTCCTCTCAGCACTAGGGATTCCCGGTTCGAATCCCCATCTGGGTGGAGTTTCCATGTCCTCCCCGTGTCCAGTTCTCCGGTTTCCTCCCACAGTCCAAAAACATGGATTCAAGGTAATTGCCCCATATAGTTTGTGTTTGTATGTGTTTGTGTCAGTGAGTTTGTGCTCAGGGATAGATTGCCCCCCTGTCCTGGGTGTATCTGCCCAGCACCCGAAACGTTCTCCCCTGTGGCATGGGGAACCCCCCCCCCCCCCCGCGACCCTAGTAGAGGATGGATGACATGGTGGCTTAGTGATTGGCATGTTCTCCTCTCAGCGCTAGGGATTCCCGGTTCGAATCCCAATCTGGGTGGAGTTTTCACGTTCTCCCCGTGTCCGCGTGGGTTTCCTCCGGGTTCTCCGGTTTCCTCCCACAGTCTAAAAAACATGGATTCAAGGTCAAATTGAATTCTCTAAATTGCCCCATATAGAGTGTATCTGTGTGAGTGAGTGTGTACCCAGTAGGGACTCCCGGTTCGAATCCCAACCTGGGTGGAGTTTCCACGTTCTCCCCGTGTCCGCGTGGGTTTCCTCTGGGTTCCCTGTTTTTTTCCCCACAGTCCAAAAAACAATTGAATTCTACAAATTGCCCCATATAGAGTATATCTGTGTGAGTAAGTGCGTGCGTACCCAGCGATAGACTGGCACCCTGTCCTGGGTTTATCTGCACAGCGCCCAAAATGTTCTCCCCCACCCCCTCCCCCTAGTAGAGGATAAAGCGGAAGATAATGGATGGATGGATGGATGGATGGATGGATGGATGGATGCCGAACCTCAAGATGGTTCCAGATCTATTTTAAGGCTTCCAAACAGTTCCTAACATTACATAAAGCAGGCTATATGATGCAGCATGTTGTCTATAAGTGTACCAGGACAGATGTCCAGCACGAAATCCACTCGATGTGCACTTTTCAAGAACTCACCTGGCTGGAGATGAGGTCCTCGCAGACGGACAGTGCCATCTGGATGGCGTTGGCTTTGTGGGTGACGGAAATGGCATTGAGTTTGAACCTATCCCGGCCGTACAGCAGGTTCGCCTGGTTCACGGCATCCTTGAACACCTGCTCGTAGCGTTTCTGGCTCAGCACGGCGCCGATGTTCACGATTTTGGTCTCGCAGCCTCCCAGAGCGCACGACCCCAGCAGCAGGACGAGGGTCGCGAAGGCGCGCATGGTGCCCCGAATGCTGTCGGGGCAAATCACGGAGGGGGGAGAGCCGCCTTTGCCTCGGAATCTGTCTTCAGAGATGCCCGGGTTCGAGCTGCATGCTCACTGCGGCGGAATGCACGCGTTCACTTGGCCCTGCTCCCTCTGCGGATGCGCATCTTCTGCCGGAGCGCCTCGCTTCATCGGTGCGCCTTTTATTAGGATGCTTCCCCGTCTCCACGTCCCAGGCGTCGCGGTAATGGTTCTCCAAGCTGTCCCAGCTCTCCAAAAGCCCTCAAAGCAGGAGAAACGCAGACGTGATGCTCGGAGATGCTGCTGATGCTGAGCCCCAGAAGCTGCTGGCCAGGGTCCTGCTGACAGCTGGGATTGTACGCAGGGGCGGGCGATACAAAATTTCTCCCTTAGCGTCTCTGTGCAAAAAAAAAAGATGCTTTCCTGCAGTACACAGTGTCCTTCAGATCAGAAATAAACTACAGAGCATGATTTTATTGTTACAAATGCAAACTTACATTTATAAGCCGTGGACGTCACATTTTGAATCGCTTTTTTGTCCCAACTTAGCAACCTCAGTGGTTTAAAAACTTCCATCCGTCCATTCTCTTCCGCTTCATCCTCTATTAGGGTTGCGGGGGGTGGGGGTGGGGGGGGTCTCCATGCCCATCCAGGGAAGAGTTTCAGGGTACTGGGTGGATACACCCAGGACAGGTGGGCAATCTATCGGTGGGCACATACACACTCACACACCCACACACACGCTATATGGGGCAATTTTGGAGAATTCAATTCACCTTGATCCATGTTTTCGGACTGTGGGAGGAAAGCGGAGAACCCATTGAAAACCCACGCGGACATAGGGAGAATATGGAAACTCCACCCGGATTGGGATTCGAACGGGGACTCCATAGCGCTGAGGGGAGAACATGCCAACCACTAAGCCACAAGCTTAAAAACTTGATTTAATACAACATAAAAGGTTTAAATGTGATTATATTCGTTATTTAGGAAGTAAATAAAACCTGCCGAAACCCAACCGTCGAGCTGAGGCGAAAGTTTTTTTCTGAGTTATAGCTATTTACATAATTTTTATAAATAACTTTTATTGTTAACTTAGTGTAATGTCATGTTTTGTGAATTATTTTTGTGATTACGATTAACTAGCAGTTAGATGGACTTTAATCTTTTCAGTTTAGTTTGCTAAAAACAATAAGTTCATTTATTCATTATCTCCCGCTTATCCTCTATTAGGGTCGCGGTGGGGTTCCCCATGCCCATCCAGGGGAGAACGTCTCGGGCGCTGGGCAGATAGACCCAGGACAGGGCGCCAATCCATCGCTGGGCACACACTCACTCACACACACACACTCTACAGGGGGCAATTTTTAGAATTCAATTAACTTGATCCATGTTTTTGGACTGTGGGAGGAAACCGGAGAACCCGGAGGAAACCCACGCGGACACGGGGAGAACATGAAAACTCCACCCGGATGGGGATTCGAACCGGGAATCCCTAGCGCTGAGAGGAGAACATGCCAAACCACTTAGCCACCGTGCCGCCACCTTTAAAACATGATTTAATAATAACATAACATTAAAATGTATTAATGGCGGCGTGGTGGCTTAGTGGTTTAGCATGTTCTCCTCTCAGCGCTAGGGATTCCCGGTTCGAATCCCCATCCGGGTGGAGTTTCCATGTTCCCCCCGTGTCTGCGTGGGTTTCCTCCGGGTTCTCCGGTTTTCTCCCACAGTCCAAAAACATGGATCAAGTTAATTGAATTCTGAAAAATTGCCCCCTGTAGAGCGTGTCTGTGTGAGTGAGTGTGTGCCCAGTGATAGATTGCCCCCCTGTCCTGGGTGTATCTGCCCAGCGCCCGAGACGTTCTCCCCTGGATGGACATGGGGAACCCCACCGCGACCCTAATAGAGGATAAGCGGGAGATAATGAATGAATGAATTTATTAATGAATAAAATGTATTAATATTTGCATTTTAGGAACTAAAAAAGCCTTAGTTTCTAGTTTGCCGTCGAATTCCGTTGACGTTTATGAACAGAACCATCGAGCTGAGGCCAAAGATTAACATGGCAGTAGGTTTTATTTGGATTTAGTCATTTCTTGCCCTTTTTTACCCACATTTACCTTCTGTAAAGAAGTCAGAAGTCGTCTTTCTTGCTTTAATAAGAAACAAAAGTTGTTTCAGAAACGAAATAAGCTGCAGTTTCTGGTTTATCGTCGAATTTTGCCGTTGGTAATGAATGGCCCCGTTTCCCGCCGAAACCCAACCGTCGAGCTGAGGCGGCGGTGCAACTTATGAGCGCCCGACCCAGCGTAGTGGCCGCGCACGTGCTGCTCTCCCCCACTTTGTGCGTCGGCGTTGCGAGTGATCGCGCCGCAGAAGCTCGTCCTGTTTCGGCTCTTATACCGCGCTAATGACGCGTCCTTGAGGCTGCTGAGGTCTTTTATAAGCCATAGGGCATGCCTACATAGAGGGTTCCTTTGAATCGGAGAACTGGTTAAATAATAGTGTGTGGTTCCACCCCAAAAAGAGGATGCCATGAGGCAGCAGATGGACCCCAGCCTGTTCTGAGATCTAATGATGACTGTTTACCCAGAAACCTTATGGAACCCTGAATGCATCAGATCCTGTGTTTGGAGAGACTGGATGCAGATCCATCCATCCATTATCTTCCGCTTCATCCTCTATCAGGGTCGCCCCATGCCCATCTCGGGGAGAACGTTTCAGGCGCTGGGCAGATACACCCAGGACAGGGCGCCAATCTATCACTAAGCACACACTTACTCACACAAACACACTCTATATGGGGCAATTTGGAGCCTTCACTTGACCTTGATCCATGTTTTTGGACTGTGGGAGGAAACCGGAGAACCCGGAGGAAACCCACACGAAAACGGGGAGAACATGGAAACTCCACCCAGATTGGGATTCCAACCGGGAATCCCTAGCACTGAGAGGAGAACATGCCAACCACTATGCCGCCCTCCCTAATCCCATCCATCCATCCATTATCTTTCACTTTATCCTATATAGGGGGGGGGTCCCCATGCCCATCCAGGAGAGAATGTCTCGGGCACTGGGCAGATACACCCAGCACAGGGGGTAATCTATCACTGGGCACACACTCATTCACATAGACACACTCTATATGGGGCAATTTGGAGTCTTCACTTGACCTTGACCCATGTTTTTGGACTGTGGGAGGAAACCGGAGAACCCGGAGGAAACCCACGCGGACACGGGCAGAACATGTAAACTCCACCCAGATTGGGATTCGAACCGGGAATCCCTAGCACTGAGAGGAGAACATGCCAACCACTATGCCGCCCTCCCTAATCCCATCCATCCATCCATTATCTTCCACTTTATCCTATATAGGAAGGGGGTTCCCCATGCCCATCCAGGAGAGAAGGTTTCAGGCGCTGGGTAGATACACCCAGGACAGGGCGCCAATCTATCGCTGGGCACACACACTCATTCACATAGACACACTCTATATGGGGCAATTTGGAGCCTTCACTTGACCTTGATCCATGTTTTTGGACTGTGGGAGGAAACCGGAGAACCCGGAGGAAACCCACGCGGACACGGGGAGAACATGTAAACTTCACCCAGATTGGCATTCGAACCGGGAATCCCTAGCACTGAGAGGAGAACGTGCCAATAACAAAGCCAGCGTGTGGATACAGATCCACCACCTTGATTTGCCACCCAATGTCTATTTTAGGAGTTCTACATACCCTATGAAGGCATTATGGGGGTCTAAATTGCTTCTTACCCCCTTATACACCCCCCCCCCCACACACACACACACATATTAACTGCCTTCTGGGTGGTGGATTTCACAATTATTTTTTGGTTCACATGGTGGCGCGTTATTGCATTGCGCTATAATCCACGCATTATTAAACGTGTGCGACGCTTCTGTTCCTTCCTCTTGCGCCAAAACAATATTAATGCGCCCCGCGGAGTGATCGGAGCGGCAGTGTGAACGCGCGACCACTCCAGCGTGGCGTGTACGGAGCCCAGCGGCTCGATATACGGCCTCGTCGTGCCCTTCCTCCGTTTCCCGTCATGCACAAAGCGACCGCCTGTCCTCGGTTTTCCTCTCAGAGAAACCAGTGTGTGTTTTCAGCGGTCCTCCGGGGCCCGGCGCGGCAGCGACAAGCTAAATCCGTTGTATTGATACTGCCTGCTATGTGGGACCGTGCAATACGCCGTCTTTATTACACAGGACAACTCGGAGCGTGCCGACGCGGGGCCCGAGCGTACGGCTAATGACAAAGAGAAAGCGGACGGGAGGCTGAAAGGAAGGACGGTTGCCAGGGAAACAAGCCTCGCTCCTGGAGTGCGAAGTTGCAAAGTATTCTCGCTTCGTACCGCACTGCCGATGAGGGGTGTTAATGAACCAAAGCGGCGGCGGGGCCCAATCAGACCTGCGTCCCGGGGACCCGAGCCAATCGGGGTAATGATGTCACAGGCCCGGGATGGTCTGACCTCTGAATAACCGGCCGTAACGAACGTATCTGGAATCAATGGACGATTATTGTATGGGGGCGTCGGAGGGTTCCGGGATTGCTGGGATTGCAGAGGAGGCCTGAACTGGGTCACAATTGATCTTGATAGGCTCCACTGTGAACTTTAAATAATGGATCAGGCCGGCGCGCCACATGGGACAGCGATATTTATAGCTGCAGAACGTTTGGCATGTATCCATCCGCCAGGCGAGGACGCTACACCAAACGGAAAGGACACATACCCTTGGTACCCTTCGTTTACCAAATAAGGTGATCCCATTTTGCCTACAGAGCTTACACACAATCCATATTTAAACCATGTGTGCAGTGACACACACACACACACACACACACACACACACACACATGCTTGGAGCAGTGGGCTGCCTTGTATACGGCACCCAGGGAGCAATAGGGGTTAGATGCCTTTCCCAAGGGCATTTCAGCCATTGGTGCGATTGGGAATCAAACCGGGGGCCTTCAGGTCGCAAGGCTTGTGGTTAAGAAACCAGCCTTGCAACCTGAAGGTCCCCGGTTTGATTCCCAATCGCACCAATGGCTGAAGTGCCCTTGTATACGGCACCCAGGGAGCAATAGGGGTTAGATGCCTTTCCCAAGGGCATTTCAGCCATTGGTGCGATTGGGAATCAAACCGGGGACCTTCAGGTCGCAAGGCTGGTTTCTTAACCACAAGCCTTGCGACCTGAAGGTCCCCGGTTTGATTCCTAATCGCACCAATGGCTGAAGTGCCCTTGTATACGGCACCCAGGGAGCAATAGGGGTTAGGTGCCTTGCCCAAGGGCACTTCAGCCATTGGTGCGATTGGGAATCAAAAAAGGGGCCTTCAGGTCACAAGGCTGGTTTCTTAACCACAAGCCTCAAAGTTCCCTCGAACCTGAGCCAAGGCGGTGACAGGCTGACCCCTCACCACTAGACCAATGCTCAACGCCCGGATTCGTGTTCCCACAGTCCAAAAACATGGATTCAAGAGGAACTGACTGCTACAAATTGCCCCTATAAAAAGTGTGAGTGTGTGTACTGTATATATCTGTGTGACTGAGAGTGTACCCAGCAATAAATTGGCCCATTGCCCATTGCCCGAAACGTTACCCCTCTCAAATTGTAGTTCGTTAGCTGTAAATTAATAACAATTTACATTAATTTACAATTAATAAATTGTTAACAATCAAGACCACTAGGGGAGCAGATATCATTTGGGTGGGGGAGGGTTCTCCACATTGACACTGGCATAGGGGTTGTGGTGTGTTAGCGGGTTGCGCTTGCGTTTCGTAAAAAATCCAACATGAAAATATCTTTGACCTCCACTAGGGGGAGCCCCGTTGTAGCTAATCCAAGACAAATTGGAAATAACATGGTGTTTCATTACGTTTTTTATTTACAATGGGCTACAATTCATAAGACAAATCGTCGAGAAACAGCAGAACATAGAAGGTCGCTTTAAAGCGTTAAGCCCAGCCAACATGGTTTCCACTTTTAGGAACATGACAGGACCCTGTCTGCTCTAATTCATGTCCCTCCCACCGCTGGGTACATCAATACAGCTGGGCACTGCACTGCAGCGCTTATATAAGGAGGCTACTGCTAAAGAACGCACACAGGCGCAGACAGAACCCGCCACCCACCAGCACAAACAATACCCAAGACACCCCTCTGGATACGGCCGACACGCCTCCTGTGGGTCGAGCGAAGCTGGGCGATCGAAAAGAGCCACACGACCCCGAGGGGGCAAATCCGGCCGTGCTTTGAGTTCGGAAAGGGAAGTTGGAGGAAAAGTGTTGGTGCACGACTGCAGAACCCGCCCACGCATCTCAAAGGATGGAGACGAACAGCTGGGAGATGTATTATTGATGTCGCTGGACAAAATCAAGATAAAGGATGACGCTGCCAATCAGGAATCCTTTAAACGTAGCATAAATGATAAATGGGCGGCACATCCTCCCTTCAGCACTGGGGATTTGGAGTGGAACCCCAATCTGGGTGGAGATTTTCATGTTCTCCCCATCTGGGCCCAAGCCTTTTCCAAAAACATGGGAAATTGGCCGCTATAAATCCAATGGCCCTATATAGTGTACCCAACGAACGATTGGCGCCCTGCCCCGGGTGTATCTGCCCAGGGCCCAAGACCTCCCCCCCTGACCCTAGTCCCTAATGTAGGATAAGATGAATGATACGCCAATTAATTAATACTAAGAACTCTTGCTCTACTTCGTTGGAAGGCGCGACGTCCGTTGGAGTTCTGTGGCCGAGGACCAACTTTCCGAGGGGTTGCTATGGATATGAACAGTGTCGGTTCTGCCTCTCGCAAAAGTGGGACGGTGAGAGGCAGAGATACGGCTCCGAACCAAAACGCGTTACATAACCGAGACCTGAATACAGACTGTTGTTTTGATTTGGCTCTCGAGTCTCCATGCGATTGGTGGGCGACGGTATGAGTCGCAATGCGGTGGAAACAACATCACATGACGTTCCATGAGGTCATTTCATGGACATTTTGGGGTTGGGGTTGGGGTCGGAGCATAGGGGTTCTGGGCCGTCCATCAATATATCAGGTGGAGATGGACAATGGGTTCTAGCGGCCATCTTGAATACCAACACGGCGTGTTGAGGTACATCCATCCATCCATCCATTATCTTGTGCTTTATACTCTACTACGGTCTTGGGAGGGGGGGTTTCCCATGTCCATCCAGGGGAGAACGTTGCGGCCGCTGGGCAGATACACCCAGGACAAGGTGCCAATCTATCTCTGGACACACACTCACTCACACACACACTCCATATGGGGCAATTTGTAGAATTCATTTGACTTTGATCCATTTTTTTAGACTGTGGGAGGAAACTGGAGAACCCGGAGGAAACCCACACAGACACGAGGAGAACATGGAACCTTCATCCAGATTGGGATTCGAACCAGGACAGCAAAACATCGCCCAATGAATGTGGAAACAAGTTGGTGGAACCAATAAAACCAACCAAGTCCCATTCTGATTAGAACGTTAATGCAGAACTAATGTAGCTAAGAGTCTTAATTCAGTCCAGCGCTTGGTTCTAAGGTTCTGTAAGAAGGTTGACCACCTATTTTTAGTTGGCCAGAGTAAAGATCGCCCAACTTGGTGGACCCAATAACCAAGTTCCATTCTGTTTAGAACGTTAACGCGGAACTAATGTAGCTAATAGTCTTAATTAAAGCAGTCCAGCGCTTGGTTCCGAGGTTCCGTAAGAAGGTTGACCACCTTTTTTTAGTTGGCCAGAGTAAAGATCGCCCAAGTTGGTGGACCCAATATCCAAGTTTCATTCTGATTAGAACGTTAACGCGGAACTAATGTAGCTAATAGTCTTAATTCGGTCCAGCGCTTGGTTCCGAGGTTCCGTAAGAAGGTTGACCACCTGTTTTTAGTTGGCCAGAGTAAAGATCGCCCAATAAGTGTGCAAACAATATATGGACCCAATAACCAAGTCCCAATATTAGAACGTTAACGCAGAACTAATGTAGCTAAGAGTCGTAATTCAGTCCAGCGCTTGGTTCCAAGGTTCTGTAAGAAGGTTGACCACCTGTTTTTAGTTGGCCAGAGTAAAGATCGCCCAATAAGTGTGCAAACAATTGGTGGACCCAATAACGAAGTCCCATTCTGATTAGAACGTTAACGCAGAACGAAGTAGCTAAGAGTCTTAATTTGGTCCAGCGCTTGGTTCTAAGGTTCTGTAAGAAGGTTGACCACCTGTTTTTAGTTGGCCAGAGTAAAAATCGCCCAATAAGTGTGCAAACAATTGGTGGACCCAATAACCAAGCCCCAATATTAGAATGTTAACACGGAACTAATGTAGCTAAGAGTCGTAATTCAGTCCAGCGCTTGGTTCTAAGGTTCTGTAAAAAGGTTGACCACCTTTTTTTAGTTGGCCAGAGTAAAAATCGCCGAAGTTGGTGGACCCAATATCCAAGTTTCATTCTGATTAGAATGTTAACACGGAACTAAGTAGCTAAGAGTCTTAATTCGGTCCAGCGCTTGGTTCCGAGGTTCCGTAAGAAGGTTGACCACCTTTTTTTAGTTGGCCAGAGTAAAGATCGCCCAATAAGTGTGCAAACAATTTATGGACCCAATAACCAAGTCCCAATATTAGAACGTTAACGCAGAACTAAGTAGCTAAGAGTCGTAATTCAGTCCAGCGCTTGGTTCTAAGGTTCTGTAAGAAGGTTGACCACCTGTTTTTAGTTGGCCAGAGTAAAGATCGCCCAAGTTGGTGGACCCAATAACCAAGTTCCATTCTGTTTAGAATGTTAATGTGGAATTAAGTAGCTAAGAGTCTTAATTAAAGCAGTTCAACGCTTGGTTCCGAGGTTCCATAAGAAGGTTGACCACCTTTTTTTAGTTGGCCAGAGTAAAGAGCAGCACTAACACGAGGACGGGCAGAAAGACCAGCAACAGGAAGCTCAGTTCCACCACGTACATCAACCCCAACATGCACATGTAGCATCCCCGGCAGCGCCCCCGCATGGCTCGAATTCCCCGCACAAGCCTCCGGGGGTGCTGGAAACAACCCCACAGCCGTCCCGTCTCCACCCTCCAGAGCAAAACCTCTTCCAGGTCCGAGCAGAGCCCCCCCTCCGCGGTCGGCTGAGACGCCGCAGCCTGTGGACCCATGGATGGGGCGTCCTCTTGAAGGCCGCGGATCTGCCACCGCACAAGAGGGGTGTTCCGCCGACACAGGGGGCACGGAACCGCACCGTGCCCGGACGCCCGCCTGAGCAGGGTGTTTAGGCAGAGCTGGCAGACGGTGTGGTCACAGTTTAGCAATGCCATGGGGCGGTAGGTTTCAGCGCAGATCGGACATTCGTCCTCCGCGCCGCCCACTCCTTTACCCGACAGCTGACGACTCGCCGGTCCAGGTGTCCCGCTGATTGGTCCATCTGCCCGTTCTGTCCCTGACACCTCGTGCTGGCTTCCTGCAGGAGGTGGGTTATTAAAACGCTCGTTAAGCAACGCTCCGGCTTCCGAACCCTCTTCCGGGGGAGCGGGGCCAACCGGAGGTGCAGGTGCGGCGACGGTGTCCACATACGAACCGTTCTGCGTCTCCTCCTGACTGAGATTTGCCGACTCGGGTGTGCAGACTTCCTCCGGCGTTGTTTTCATGACCCTCCACGTTAAAGGCTGCGGGTGTTTGTAGGAGAACGTCCGGGGTAGAACCTTGTGTACCGTAGCTTATCTCTAAAGGGCGAGGCCGTTTCAAAGCAACGTTTATCGTTTGCCGACTCCCGTCACGACCTCTGAGAGAGAGACGAAGGTCGGCGGGAAAAACAGCTGCCTTTTAATGCTACACGGAATGCAGCATGGGCTTTAGAACCGTCCTCTGAATATCGGGATCCGTCCTGGGGGGGGGGGGCTCCCCATGCCCATCCAGGGGAGAACGTTTCGGGCGCTGGGCAGATACACCCAGGACAGGGGGGCTATCCATCACTGGACGCACTCACTCACACAAACACACTCTATATGGGGCAATTTGGACCTTTCAATTCACCTTGATCCATGTTTTTGGACTGTGGGAGCAAAGCGGAGAACCCGGAGGAAACCCATGTGGACACGGGAAGCACAAGGAAACTCCACCCAGATTGGGATTCGAATCGGGAATCCTTAGTGCTGAGAGGAGAACATGCTAAACCACTAAACCACCATGCCGCCCATCCATCCATCCATTATCTTCCACTTTATCCTCTACTAGGGTGGCGGGGGGGTTCCCCATGCCCATCCAGGGGAGAACGTTTCGGGCGCTGGGCAGATACACCCAGGACAGGGGGGCAATCTATCACAGGACGCACTCACTCACACACACAAACACACTCTATATGGGGCAATTTGGACCTTTCAATTCAATTCAGAGAACCCGGAGGAAACCCACGCGGACACAGGGAGGACATGGAAACTCCACCCGGATTGGGATTCGAACCGGGAATCCCTAGCGCTGCGAGGAGAACATGCCAAACCACTAAGCCACCGTGCCGCCCCAACCCTGACCTCAACCCTAACAAATGCCTTTGGGACTGGAATGTCCATCGCTGTCTGACCTCACAGTCTCATTCCCGCAGGGCAACCTATGCAGATGTGGGGAGAACATGCAAAACTCCTCATAGACGCGACAATTGTTGCGGCCATTTATCTGGCGTGTATTTGGGTGGTGGATGATGCTCAGCGCTGCAGTGGCGCTGAGTTGATGCTCTGTTCCGTGGTCCATGCTGCACCCAGAGCGAGGGAGGGAGAGGGGCAGATACAGAGCGGCGGTGCAATCATGCGCGAAAGTGCCGACACCCGGTATCCGGCGCACGCGGCGGGAAGCTAATTTCATCAGCAGACGTGCTACATCGATGTGACATATGTTCGCTATGGTAACCCTTAATGCGTCTCGCTTTGTCGGGACGTGGGGACGCCGTTCCGTATGCATTAGTCCAAATAGAACCGGCATCTGCTGCGGATCACAACCGGCTGCTGGAGGCGGCGGGATCCGACCTTAACTAACAGCACACTCAGCGGATTTCTAGGCGGGTTCCTGGACGAAGTGACCTGAGGACGGAGGGTACAAACCGAAACAATGCCTTATCTCGTCTCATAACATTATCTTGAGCTCAATCCTCTACTAGGGTCACGGGGGTCGTGTTGGTGGTGGGTGGGTGGGGGGGTCACCATACGCATCCAAGGGGGGACATCTCGGTTGCCGGTAGAAATCTCCAGGACAGGATGCCAATCCATTTCTGGGCACACACACACTATATAGGGGCAAGTTGGTGCAGCCAATTCACCTTGAATCCATGCTTAAATCCACGCTAGGAAACCGGAGAACCCACAGGTCCTGGGTGGGGAGGTGGGGGTTTCCCAATTACAATCCATTGCTGGGCGCACACACTCTACTGTATATAGGGGCAATTTGGGGCAGCCAATTCACCTTGAATCCATGTTTGAATCAATTCTAGGAAACCGGAGAACCCACAGGTGGTGGGTGGGGAGGTACACATTCAAGGGGGGAACGTCTTGGTTGCCGGGCAGAAATCTCCAGGACAGGGCGCCAATCTATCACTGGGCACACATACAACACACTCTATATGGGGCAATTTGGAGAATTCAATTCACCTTGAATCCATGTTTGAATCAAATCTGGGAAAACCGATAGGTTGCAGGTGGGGGGTGGGGGTTTCCCAAGTCCATCCTGGGGAGAACGTGGGCACACTCACACTGTAATGGGGCAATTTGGTGTAGCCAATTCACCTTGAATCCATGTTTTAATGCAATCTAGGAAACCGGAGAACCAACAGCTGGTGGGTGGGGGGGGGGTCCCCCATAGACATCCAAGGGGGAACGTCTGGGTTGCCGGGCAGAAATCTCCAGGACAGGGCACACACACACAACACACTCTATATGGGGCAATTAGGAGAATTCAATTCACCTTGAATCCACATTTCATGCTGACCCCTAAACCTGTGTTTTACAGGTTCGCCTCCCACTTAGGACACAGCGGAACCTTTAATATGAAGCATACTTTCCGGTTTCCGGCTCCTTGTTGCTATGGAGACGGCGTTTCTTAGTAACAGTGCATTTTTAAAGTAGTCCCGAGCCCATGGGGCTTTGTTTATCACAGTAGCGTTTATGGATTCCACCCTCAGAGCTGCACCCACCCGCGCACCGGCCACTTTATTAGATACACCTCCAACTACGAAGCGGGAAACGGATCCCATCACCACGGTGACGCTTCACAATGAACCACAGCTTCGTTTGTCGCTTCAGTATTTAAAGAAAGTGTATTTATTTACGGTATTTATGGAAGATATGCGTTTCACAGTGTAGGTACGATCAGTCCGATTGGCTTTGGTTCTCCGGATGTTATCTAGGAAACCGGAGAACCCAAAGGTCATTTGTGGGGGGGGTGGTTTCCCCATGCCCATCCTGGTGGGAACGTTTCGGGGGCAAGTTATATATACTATATATATATATATATAGGCGGCACGGTGGCTTAGTGGTTAGCACATTCGCCTCTCAGCGCTAGGGATTCCCGGTTCGAATCCCCATCTGGGTGGAGTTTCCATGTTCTCCCCGTGTCTGCGTGGGTTTCCTCCGGGTTCTCCGGTTTCCTCCCACAGTCCAAAAACATGGATCAAGTTAATTGAATTCTTAAAATTGCCCAATTTAGAGTGTGTATGTGTGAGTGAGTGTGTGCCCAGCGATGGATTGGCACCCTGTCCTGGGTCTATCTGCCCAGCGCCCAAGACGTTCTCCCCTGGATGGGCATGGGGAACCCCACCGCGACCCTAATAGAGGATAAGCGGAAGATAATGAATGAATGAATGAATATATATATATATATATATATATATATATATATATATATATATATATATAGGGGCAAGTTGGGGCAGCCAATTCACCTTAAATCCATGTTTGAATCCACGCTAGGAAACCAGAGAACCCACAGGTCGTGGCTGGGGGTTTCCCAAGTCCAATACATTGCTGAGTGCACACACTATACTGTATATAGGGGCAATTTGGGGCAGCCAATTCACCTTGAATCCATGTTTGAATCCAATCTAGAAAACCAGAGAACCCATAGATCGTGGGTTGGGGGGAACGTTTCGGTTGCCGGGCAGAAATCTCCAGGACAGGGCGTCGATCCATTACTATACTGTATATACAAGCAATTTGGGGCAGCCAATTCACCTTGAATCCATGTTTCAATTCAATCTAGGAAACCGGAGAACCCACAGGTGGTGGGTGGGGGGGGTACACATTGAAGGGGGAACGTCTCGGTTGCCGGGCAGAGATCTCCAGGACAGGGCAGACACACGCCGGACGTTATTGCTGCATCAGCTGGAAGGACGGTGCATCAGATGTCCCCTCTGCAGAACTCGGGGGGGGGGGGGTAGCTTTCGAGTCCCGGATTGAGGACGTCGGGGTGAAGATTCTACACCGAAGGGACCGTCTGTAGTGGCGTCTGGGGGCAAACGACAACAAAAAACATGCCACCTTATACACAACCTTAGACATTTAAAGCTATACACACAGATATACAGTACAGGACACGCCGAATTGAGGCCACGCCCCCTTTTTACTGCAATTAATGTCCTTTGCATCCATCAGTTCCACTCAGAGTACATTGTAGTCCATCTGGTTGTGGACATGTGTCCGTCCCCGTCACTCAGGACCTGAACAGTGCCTCCACAGAGCAGGTATTATTAGCACGGGGGATTTTTCCTATCCCAGCAGTGACGACAGCAGCACCGCAGGACCAAAAGTGGACGATAATACCGTCCATCCGTCCGTCCATCCATTATCTTCCGCTTTGTCCTCTATTATGGTGGTGGTGGGGGGGGGGGGTTCCCCATGTCCATCCAGGGGAGAATGTCTCGGGCTCGGGCGCAGGGCGGATACACCCAGAACAGGGGGGCAATCTATCGCTGGGCAAACACTCACTCACACAGACACACTCTATATGGGGCAATTTGGAGAATTCAATTGACCTTGAGCCATTTGGACTGTGGGACGAAACCGAAGAACCCGGAGGAATCCCACGCGGACACGGGGAGAACATGGAAACTCCACCCAGATTAGGATTCCAACCAGGAGAACATGCCAACCACTAAGCCACCGTGTCGCCCTACACTAACTATAAAGGGGCAATTTGGATTGAGCTGCCAATTTACCTTGAATCCATGTTTTTGGACTGTAGAAGAAAACCGGAGAACTCAGAGGAAACCCATGTGGACACTGGGAGAACATGGAACCTCCACCCCGATTGGGATTCGAACTGGGAATCCCTAGAGCTGAGAGGAGAACATACCAACCACTAAGCCACCGTGTCGCCCTACACTAACTTTAAAGGGGCAATTTGGATTGAGCTGCCAATTTACCTTGAATCCATGTTTTTGGACTGTAGAAGTAAACCGGAGAACCCGGAGGAAACCCATGTGGACACTGGGAGAACATGGAAGCTCCACCCTGATTGGGATTCGAACTGGGAATCCCTAGAGCTGAGAGGAGAACATGCCAACCACTTAGCCACCGTGTTGCCCTACACTAACTTTAAAGGGGCAATTTGGATTAAGCTGCCAATTTACCTTGAATCCATGTTTTTGGACTGTAGGAGAAAACCGGAGAACGCAGAGGAAACCCATGTGGACACTGGGAGAACATGGAAGCTCCACCCCGATTGGGATTCGAACTGGGAATCCCTAGAGCTGAGAGGAGAACATGCCAAACCATTAAGCCATCCTGTTGCCTCTAAACTCAACATGTAAACCCTGAACCCTGGCATAACTATAAAGGGGCAATTTGGATTGAGCTGCCAATTTACCTTGAATCCATGTTTCTGGACCCGGAGGAAACCCACGCGGACACGGGGAGGACATGGAACCTCCACCCAGATCAGGATTGGCTGGATTTATTATTTCATTGGATTATTTTAGGCCGTAAGCGTCATTCGCACCACCTCCCTCCTTCAGATTCGACCTCGGGACTCGACGTTCACCTTGAAAGTGATGTTCACCTTGAAAGCGAGTCGTGGCGGCGCTCAGAAGTCCAGCGAGTCGTGTTGGAGGCGGAGACGGGGACTGTTCTCGCTGTAGAACTGACTGAACCAGCGTCTGTGCTTCTGGATGGCAGAGTCCTCTTTGACCAGCAGGGGCTGAGCGACATACTTTTTATTGTTCCAGATCATCACGTCCCGTTCGAACTACGGACAGAAGGATAAGGGGACGTCCAAATAGGAGAACATACCAAACCACGTCTGGAAAATGAACCCTAGGTGTGGCAAAAGGCATACCCAATACACCATTGATGATATCCGTGATATTACACAATAATGCCACGCCCTCGAGTGTCCTATTGTTTTTATAAAATGCTTACTATAATTAAAAAACAAGGTCTAATTAATACATTAATTAATAAAAGTTAATCATTTGCTCTTCCATGACGTAATCTAGTCCGGTTTTTGAAATAAACGAGCGCGGAGTGGTAGGTTAACAGATTGTCAATCCAATGCCGCCATCTAGTGGCCAATTTAAAGAACGCAGTTTCTAAAAATGTTTTGTGGATCATGGATTGAGACGAAGGTGAGGCGCGGTATTGTCAATGACGTCCAGCAGGGCAACCGGCTCAGCTAATCGGATTCAAGGATATAAGGTTTTATGTATTTGAATCCAATATGCTGGATCTAGTGTTTGGCATGTTCTCCTCTCAGCGCTGAAGATTCCCAGTTCGAATCCCAATCTGGGTGGAGTTCCCATGTCCTCCCCGTGTCCGCGTGGGTTTCTTCCGGGTTCTCCGGTTTCCTCCCACAGTGCAAAAACATGCATCAAGGTTAATCGAATGCTCCAAATTGCCCCATATAGAGTGTGTTTGTGTTTAAGTATGAGTGTGTGCCCAGTGATAGATTGCCCCCGTCCTGGGTGTATATGCCCAGCGCCTGAAACATTCTCCCCTGGATGGGCATAGGGAACCCCTCCCTCACAGTGCCTAAACATGGATTCAAGGACTAAATTAAATGCTTCAAATTGCCCCATATAAAGTGTGTGTGTGTGTGTGTGTGTGTGTGTGAGTGTGTGCCCATCGGTATGACAGCCAACTCTGAACCCTCTTTGGAAACCCTACACTTGGCGCCACCCCCCCCCCCCCCCCCCCCCCCCCCCCCCCCCCCCCCC
>JAFMOD010000038.1:264974-283196 GCA_019802435.1 Corydoras maculifer
TGGGAGGAAACCGGAGAACCCGGAGGAAACCCATGTGGACACGGGGAGAACATGGAACCTCCAACCAGATTGGGATTCGAACCGGGAATTCCTAGCGCTGAGAGGAGAACATGCCAACCACTAAGACACTTGTCGCCTCTGCACATGGACGGCCACAGGCGTAGCGCCCCCTCATGTATGGTTTTGTCGTAAAGGGGCATGGGCTTATCGTATGTAAGATTTTCTGTCTCGTGTGGTCGGGACCGGTACTGCGCCATCAGGTGGTATTTGATACATACCTCGATATGAGCGTTGATGTAGTGCTCCGTCCGTCCGCGGTACACCCACTGCCCGCTGCTGATCTCCTTCTGCTCCGGAAGCATCCAGCTCGGTTCTCCGCCCTCACAGTGGAACCAGACGAAGATCTGCCCGTTGGTCTCGCAGCTCGGCCAGCGCCGCACCCTGGCGAACTCTGGAACTGCCCAAACACCCATCTGTGTTTATCTATGCTTTCCTCCATCCATCCAGTGCACACCATCACGTCATCACTGCTCACCTTTCTCAGCGTAGGGTATCCGCACACACCTGCCATCCTCCCCCCGGAACTGCCAACCATGGAAGGGGCACTCTATACAGCCGCCAACTACTCGCCCCCCGACGGCCAGATTGGCGCCCAAATGGGGGCAGTAGGCATCCACCACGTGGGCCTTTCCGTCCTGAGCACGGAATACAGCCACCTGCTCTCCTGCCAACAACAACATGGATTCTGCAGCTATTTAAAAAGGAAAGGGTTTTATTATAAAAGAACGCAAGGGGGCAGCATTGGGCAAGTAACCACTTTAATCAATGCAGCTCTACTTGGTGAACCTGAATTAAAGAACATACAACTACAAGGTGGAGCGAGACAGTAAGTGGATCAACTTCCACCATCGCAACACCTACTACCACACCACCACCACCCTGTCGGCACCATCATCCACCACCTGACCTGTGTAGGAGCTTACTATTAGAGAACCGAGTATAGGGACAGGGGAACATCTGGACAGCTTTCAGATTTCAGCACCACTATGAGCTCATACATCTAAGGTTCTTTGTCACAGCAGAGTCCTTCAGATCTGAGAGTTGGACACGCAGGAGGTGGACATCAGAGCCAGGGAGTAACGGAAATACCGTAACGAAATACCCTATAATGACCCGTCAGCATTGTCTCCAGCGCTGTTATTGAGGTGACCTCGAAATGAGCGGATGCTTCCAAAACTGGAGGAGGAGAGTTATTTATAACCCTCACACTCACGTGATTGGAGGAGGAGTTTATAAATGGGACAGGACAGGTGGGACGATTTGGAGACGAGGTAGATGGACATGAGGTTGATACCAGATGCTGAGGTTGGATGGAGCCACCAGACAGAAGAAGGGGAGTGGGGTTAAATAGGAGGTTTATGGATGTGAGGAGGGAGGTCATGCAGGTGGATGGGGTGACAAGGAGAATACTCCAGACAAGAAGAGATGGAGAATAATCATCTGGTGTGGCGCCTCCTAATGGTAACAGCTGCATAAAGAAACACACAAATCGATCTTTGCTTTTATATATATATATATATATATATATATATATATATATATATATATATATATATATATATATATATATATACAGTATATATATTAAGCTAGTACTAATGAAAGTGAACATGCCAAACCTCTACAGATGCCGTTCAACTTCATGTCAACTTTTATTTTTATTATAATTTATTATATATATTTATTTATTCATTCATTCATTATCTCCCGCTTTATCCTCTATTAGGGTCACGGTGGGTTTCCCCATGCCCATCCAGGGGAGAATGTCTCGGGCGCTGGACAGATACACCCAGGACAGGGGGGCAATCCATCGCTGGGCACACACTCACTCACATACACACACTCTATATGGGGCAATTTTGGAGAATTCAATTGACTTGATCCATGTTTTTGGACTGTGGGAGGAAATCGGAGAACCCGGAGGAAACCCACGCGGACACGGGGAGAACATGGAAATTCCACCCGATTGAGATTCGAACCGGGAATCCCTAGTGCTGAGAGGAGAACATGCCAAACTACTAAGCCACCGTGCCGCCGTATATATATATATATTCATTCATTCATTATCTCCCGCTTATCCTCTATTAGGGTCGTGGGGGGGGTTCCCCATGCCCATCCAGGGGAGAACGTCTCGGGCGCTGGGCAGATACATCCAGGACAGGGCGCCAATCCATCGCTGGGCACACACTCATTCACACAGACACACTCTAAACGGGGCAATTTTGAGAATTCAATTAACTTGATCCATGTTTTTGGACTGTGGGAGGAAACCGGAGAACCCGGAGGAAACCCACGCAAACACGGGGAGAACATGGAAACTTCACCCAGATGGGGATTCGAACCGGGAATCCCTAGCGCTGAGAGGCGAACGTGCTAACCACTAAGCCACCGTGCCGTATATATATATATATATATTCATTCACTGGTATAAAGTGATACTAAAGGTTGCACAGTACAGGATTAATTATTGTTGGATCATTAATAATTAACTTATTTTTGGAGGAAAAACATGCCAGGGTTCAGTCATTTTGGAGGCCAGCCAGTGACTGATATTTTATATCTATGTGCAAAATGGGGTGCTGTGTAAGATTGGTATGTTCTCCCACATGCAGATATCATCCTTGCTGCATGCACAGGGAACCGAGAGGGCATGTTCTCCTCTCAGCGCTAGGGATTCCCGGTTCGATTCCCCATGGGTGGAGTTTCCATGTTATCCCTGTGTCTGCATGAGTTTAAAAAGAATGCTCTGAATTGCCCCATATAGAGTGTGTCTGTATTAGTGAGTTCTCCCCTGGATGGGCATAGGGAACCCCTCCCTCACAGTGCCAAAACATGGATTCAAGGTCAATTGAATGCTCTAAACTGCCCCATATAGAGTGTGTCTGTGTGAGTGAGTGTGTGTCCAGCCATAGATTGGCGCCCTGTCCTGGGTCTATCTTCCCAGCACCTGAAACGTTCTCCCCTGGATGGGCATGGGGAACCTCTCTCTCACAGTGCCAACACGTGGATTTAAGGTAAATTGTATGCTCGAACTTGCCCCCTATAGAGTGTGTCTGTGTGAGTGAGTGTGTGCAAAGCGATAGATGGGCATGGGGAACCCCCCTCACAGTGCCACAACATGGATTCAAGGTCAATTGAATTCTCCAAATTGCCCCATATAGAGAGTGTGTGTGTGAATAAGTGTGTGCTCAGCAATAGATTGGCATGGGAAACCCCACTCTCACAGTGCCAAAACATGGATCAAGGTAAATAGAATGCTCTAAATTGCCCCAAATAGAGTGTGTGTGAGTGTGTGCCCAGTGATAGATTGGCACCCTGTCCTGGGTGTATCTACCCAGCACCTGAAACGTTCTCCCCTGGATGGGCATGGGGAACCTCTCCCTCACAGTGCCACAACATGGATTCAAGGTCAATTGAATTCTCCAAATTGCCCCATATAGAGAGTGTCTGTGTGAGTGTGTGTCCAGCGATAGATTGGGGGTTTGAAACAGTTTCAAAGCTTTTATTACTCACCCAACACCGTCGCACTCTTGACCTCCCCGCGTTCCAGCATGTGAGAGTCTAGAACCCGGTACCAGCCGTTCGGATACACCGGCGGTAGCTCCCCGGTCTTGCGCCGCCGCCGCGCCTCGTTGGCGACGCGGGCCCGGGAGCGCCCCTCCCCGGTCAGATAGCCCACGTCGTCCGGGCTTCGGAGCAGCTCCAGCGGCGCGAACAGCAGCTGGTACAGCCAGCTGGCCGCCAGCAGCACGGCCCCGGCCACTATGCAGCTCACCGCGCGCCCCGGGGCTCCCGCCAGCCCGGTCCTCCTCCACAGCTCCGGGTAGCCGAGCTGCACCTCCGCCGGGTCCCGGACGTGCAGCAGCAGGGCAGCGGCGAGAGCCACCGCCGCCGCCGCCACCGCGACGAGCCGCCGGCCGCCTGCGCCCTCCATGCTGCCGCCTCAGCTGCACTGCGGCTCCACCTGTCCGTCGACGTTCCACTGCCTAGAACATCCCAGCACCGTGTGTGTGTGTCCCGCCTTATGAATCCGCCTGTCCCGGGACAGAGGACGCGTGTTTGCATGACGACGGAGGCGGTGCCACCGAGGGTGGAGGTGCCAGGGGAAGGGTTGGCATCCATCCATCCATTATCTTCTGCTTTAGCCTCTACTAGGGTCGCGGGGGGGGGGTGTCCCCTTGCCCATCCTGCCCATCCGGGGGAGATCGTTTGGGCAGGTACAACCCAGGACAGGGTGCTAATCTAACACTGGGCACACTCATATACGCTATATAGGGGCAATTGAGAGCCTTCAATTTACCTTCAATCCATGTTTTGGCACTGTAAGGGGGGGTTCCCCTTGCCCACCCAGGGGAGACGGTTTCGGGCGCTGGGCAGATACACCTGGGACACACATACACACAAACACACTCTATATGGGGCAATTTGGAGAATTCAGGAGGTGGTCTTAGTGATTGGCATGTTCTCCTAAATAGGTAAATTGCCCCATATAGAGCGTGTCTGTGTGAGTGAGTGTGTGTCCAGTTATGGATTGGCGCCCTGTCCTGGGTGTATCTGCCCAGTGCCCGAACCCCCCCCCCCCATCCCCGTGACCGACCACCATAGAGGATAAAGCGGCTGATAATGGATGGATGGATAGGATGAAACCGGCGAACCCGGAGGAAACCCATGGGGACACGGGGAGAACATGCAAACTCCACCCAGATTAGGACTCGAACCGGAAATCCCTAGTGCTGAGTGGAGAACATGCCAACCACTGAGTCACCGTGCCGCCCTCCTGTAGTCATTCATTCATTCATTATCTTCCACTTTATCCTCTAATAGAGTCGTGGGGGGTTCCCATTGCCCATCCAGAGGCGAACGTTTTGGGTGCTGGGCAGATACACAGGACTGGGGGGCAATCTATCACTGGTCACACACTCACACAGACACACTCTATATGGGGCAATTTGGAGAATTCACTTGACTTTGATCCATGTTTTAGGACTGTGGGAGGAAACCGGAGAACCCAGAGGAACCCCACGCAGACACGGGGAGAACATGGAAACTCCACCCAGATGGGGATTCGAACCGGGAATCCCTAGCGCTGAGAGGAGAACATGCCAACTTTGCGGCTGTTTTCCACAGTCAGCATGACATGGCCGTTTGGCTCCGTTTCCATGACGCATTATGATTCAGTTGCATTGGACGTCTCTCCAGAAAGGCACCTGAGATCCATAATTATACGCTATTAAATACTCGCCTCACCGAATGGACATGTCTGGACGCATTCCGAAAGAAGACAATGAATGGACCGAACCTGTTGCTGAGAGACTTTATTGTTTATTGCTGGAGGTCTGCGTGCATTAAAATCGCAGCGCGATGGAGGGACCGCGTGGCGGTGCTTGGAACCCTGCAGGACTAGCTGGCGTTTGGCAAGTCGGCGTAGGTGCTGGCCCAGAAATGGAGGAAGCGACTGCGCATCTTCTGCTTGACCGAGTCCCTTCCCATGCCGCTGTGGATTTCCACAAACTGGTGGCCCTCGCCGGTGAACTGCGGCCACGCCACCGGAACCTCGGACTCACCCTTGCTGGGGTCCCTGGTTACGGGAGAGAACGGGATTATCAGAACACTACAAGTACCAACTTATTGGTACCAACTGCTTATTGTTGGATTGTTGCGCCATTGGTGTATCAGCACAACCCAGTATTACATCACAACCTCATGAGTGTAGGCTGGGAATGATCCCCCACCGTAATTGTACTTACTCTATGAGGGTCCTGATCGTAAAATAAAGGCACCAAGTAATGATAAAGCTACAAATCCCATCTATATGGGGGGTGGAGTTTATAAAGTTGAGAACGTAGACGTAGGCTCAGGATAAAGAACCGTAAATGACGATTTCGTACCCAGTCCTGGCAAAATTGGTCCAGTAGGCGATCATGTACTTGGCGACCTTGCGATGTTTGGGCAGGTAGGCCAGCGGCGTGGTGAAGGGCTTCCCGAACACGTACTGCAGGTCGTCGGCGTGGTCGGCTCCCGTCCAGCTGGGGTAGATGGGCATGCGGCTCGGCTCCACGAACAGGTACGAGTAGGTGCGGCCGGTGCTGAAGGGGAACAACGGAGGGAACGTCCCGTTAGGAAAGGGACGCCAAAGGGATGCGTTGTGGGGGTTCCAGCTGCGTTGGCATCCACCCACCTGGCGTGTTTGGCGTGCAGGTACAGGGAGGTCTGCGTGGGCACCAGGAAGATGAAGTCAGTCTCGATGTCTATGATGGTTTTTTTGATGGTCACCTTGTCGGGTTTGCTCTCCCAGTGGGAGGTGTATTGCGCCAGAGCGGCGGCGGCGGCCGTGGCACCTTTGTCGCTAGTCAGGGCTGATAAGAGGGTTGTGACGTCTTCACTACGAAATAAATAAAGATTAAGGGGACCATTGTCGTCTTTTATATACAGTCACTATAGAACATACGTTCTCTTACCTCGCTGTGGCCACTAGGGGCTGGTTTAGGGACGGAATATCGAAGCCGGCAAAGATGTGACCATCCATGTCATTGATTCCGGCCAGATAGTCGATGTCAGCGGCGTTGCTGAACAGGGTGCTGGGGTCGCTGGGTAGGAAGTCGCCGTCGACCACAGGGGACAGTGCCAGGTTCTTCACAATGGGCTCTAAAGCACAGGACGAGTGCTTTAGAGCTTTAGTTTAAATGCATGTTGCCAATTCAGGAGAACATACCAAATTCCGTCGCTCTCAGCGACTCACCTGATGCCGAGCCCTTCAGCTGAACGGTGCCAGCGAGAGTTAGCATCTCCGGGTCGGTCATCTTCAGGCAGGCAGCCATATTTTGATCGGTGGGACAGCCCACCTGCTTAGCTATCTGCCAGAAGGACCAATCGTAAATTAGAATTCATTAACCGAATAATCCTACGTATACAATCAAATAGAAAGTGTAATAGAAATAGCATGTAGCTTAAGTGGAGGGTAATTACACGGTAAGTACACTTGTAACTACACGGTAGGTAATTACCTGATGAATTCGCTGTCATGAATGGGGTATTCACAGAGTATTAATTACCAGGTACTTACCCTGTACTTACCCTGTACCTACTGTGTTTGTTTGCGCCTTTAAAACACGTATAACTCCAAATGTGATGTTATCAGCATGAAATAACCCTCTACATCAGGTCATGTTACAAATAATTACATCCAAAGTGGCCTACAAATGACTTACTGGGACCCCTTAATTACCAGGTACTTACCCTGTACTTACCCTGTACCGACTGTGTTTGTTTGCACCTTTAAAACACATATAACTCTAAATATGATGTTGTTAGCATGAAATAACCCCCTACATCAGGTCCCCAAAGTGACCTACAAGGGTCTCAATCTGGTACCCCTTAATTACCAGGTACTTACCCGGTACCTTCTGCCCCCTCCCCACCTTCACAAACATACAAATAAGTGCAAATGTCCTGTTAGCATGAAGTATATACATTAATAAAAGCAGTTAAGAGGAAGTTGGTGGTTACCTGTTCCGCATACATCCTGGGATTCCTATTAACAGCCCAGGGACACAGGGCAACACCGCTCTGGGAAATAGCTCTGCGGATCAGTCCTTTATTGTGGGGAGACAGCGTCTATATTTGAAGACAAGCGCACAGTTGATGCCAACTACAAATTGGGCAGCGTCTATAGTTCAAATGCCAAAATGCCACCGTCGAAACTCCACCTGGAAGCTCACGCTCGCAGCTCCGGCGGATTCCCCAAAAATGGTGATGCTGTTGGGATCGCCTCCAAAGGCTTTGATGTTGCGGTGGACCCAGGCGATGGCAGCGTGCTGGTCCCACAGACCGTAGTTGCCTGTGAGTGATAAATTGTTCATGAAGCTCCTAAATGACTCCTCAATGACTCGTCAGCGAGTCGTTACTTGGTACCTGGCAGCTCCGGATCTCCTGTGCTGAGGAATCCGAGGGTTCCCAAGCGGTAATTTATAGTCACCACGATAACGTTGCCCCTGTCGGCGATCTCGGTTCCGTCGTACAGGTAGTTGTCCAGAAAGTTCGCCCCCTGTGAGCCGCCGAGAAGGAAGGCGCCGCCGTAGATGAAGATCATGACCGGGAGACCCGTCGAGACTGCGGACAACAGCGGAACGCACGGTACGGTATACACCACGAGGAAAATTGACGGCGTTCCGAATGGCCGGGTCCTTACCCGAGCGGCCCTGAGGGACCCAGACGTTGAGGTACAGGCAGTCCTCGCTGCCTCGCGTTCCGCTCTGGAGCAGGTTCAGCTGTAGGCATCTTTTACTGAATTCTGTTGCCTTCATGACCCCTGCACATATAGACAACTGAAGACGTCATGTGACCATGGACTACCAAGTTATACCATATATGGTCACAGCACGGTGAGTGGGGGAACTACTGTGGGGTGAACTAAAGTAGGACGCTGTGCAAATACACCCAGGACAGGGTGCCAATTCATCAATGGGCATTATATAGGGGCAATTTGGATCATGGAAATCCATGTTTTTGGACTGTGGGAGGAAACTGGAGAACCCATAGACGACCCACGTGGACACAAGAACCTGGAAACTGGACTCAGCTCAGGATTCGAACTAAGAGGTGGACATGCTGACCACTACGCCACCATGCTACCACTGTGCTGCCACCATCCTGATAACAACTAGATCCTGGAATTGTAATGGCACCTACCATTACAATTATATAGGGGCAATTTGGAGCAGCAGTTTCACCTTAAATCCGTGTTTTTGGACTGTGGGAGGAAACTGGACAACCCACATGGACACAAGAACATGGAAACTGGACTTAGCTCAGGACCTACCATTACAATTATATAGGGGCAATTTGGTGCAGTAATTTTACTGTAAATCTATGTTTTCGGACTGTGGGAGGAGACAGGAGAACCCAAAGACAACCTACGTGGACACAAGACCATAGAACTGGACTCAGCTCAGGATTCAAACTAAGAGGTGCACATGCTGACCACTACGCCATCGTGCTGCCACCATCTTGATAACAACTACATCCTGGAATTGTAACAGCACCTACCATTACAATTATATAGGGGCAATTTGGAGCATCAATTTCACCCTAACTCCATGTTTTTGGACTGTGGGAGGAGACAGGAGAACCCAAAGACAACCTACGTGGACACAAGACCATAGAAACTGGACTTCAAACTAATAGGTGGACGTGCTGACCACTACACCACCATGCTGCCACTGTGCTGCCACCATCCTGATAACAACTAGATCCTGGAATTGTAACGGCACCTACCATTACAATTATATAGGGGCAATTTGGAGCAGCAGTTTCACCTTAAATCCGTGTTTTTGGACTGTGGGAGGAAACTGGACAACCCACATGGACACAAGAACATGGAAACTGGACTTAGCTCAGGATTCAAACTAAGAGGTGGACATGCTGACCACTACGCCACCATGCTGCCACCATCCTGATGACAACTAGATCCTGGAATTGTAATGGCACCTACCGTTACAATTATATAGGGGCAATTTGGAGCAGCAAATCATGCCACTCCATCATGCTGCCACGGTGCTGCCACCATCCCGATAACAACTAGATCCTGGAATTGTAACATCACCTACCGTTACTCTTATATAGGGCAATTTGGAGAAGCAAATCATGCCACAACATCATGCTGCCACCAAGCTGCCACCGTGCTGCCACCATCCTGATAACTATGGGATTGTAACGGCACCTACCACTCCATCCAGGGTGAGGGGTCGGCTTCTTGAATCGGCCCGGCGGAGCGGCGAACGGGATGCCCTTGAAGACGTCCATGTAGCGGAACAGTCCGACGTTATGGTTCTTTCCTTCGACCATCCCTCCCTCCGTGGACACCACACCCAGCTACAACACACAGGACGCCAATCAGTCTTGACACTGCAGGTGCTAAATACCAATGTTGGTAATTGGGCAATTGTACCCTCCAATCCAACCCTGTGAGAACAGTTTGGGGAAGGCCCCAACTGCCCAGCCACTGCATCGGATGAAGGATGAGACGATGACTGAAGGAAACCAACTCACCGTAGCTGCATGCGCAGCGTTTAAGAAGAGCCCCAACGCAGCTAGAATCCCCAACACCGCCATCGCCAGTCGCTGACGCAGCTCTGAACGCGAAGGTCCTCGCGCTGGCCTTTTATGCACCTGCCCCTCTGCCGTTTCCGGGGTATTTTTACTTCAAGGACTAAACACATGTCGTCTTATCTCTCGTTCTCACAGGTAGATGGACAGGTTAGCTAGTAAGTCATGGGACGCGGCGTTGAATTCTGGTAGGGGACATCGTTAAAAGACCAACATTTCCACATTCGTCTCTAGAAAGTCGCACGGTGGTTTAGTGGTTTGGCATGTTCTCCTCTCAGCGCTAGGGATTCCCGGCTTCAATCCCAATCTGGGTGGAGTTTCCATGTTCTCCCCATGTCCGCGTGGGTTTCCTCGGGGTTCTCCGCTTTCCTCCCACAGTCCAAAAACGGTTGAAGGCTCCAACAATTAAATGCCGTGCTTTATTAGCTCTAACGGCCTTCCTTGTCTGTTTCTTTTGAGGTGTGACCGGCTTCCTGGAAATCTTCATCCATGGCTCTGCCGACGAACACTGGATGGGACCTGATTATTAATTGGACTGGCGGTCCTGCAGGACGCCCCCTTAATGGACTCACATATAGTTTTCCAGTTTTTAGTTCCATTTTCCATTTGTTTAATATCTGGACATGGCTGTCCTACACTGTTGTTGCTGCCTGGCCGCTCAAGGAGGATGAGTCCCCCACTGAGTCTTGGTCCTCCCAAGGTTTCTTCCTTGAATAACAACATAAAAGGGAGTTTTTTCTTGCCACTGGCGCTTCGGCTTGCTCTTTGGGGGTTTAAAGGCTTTTCATTCTGTAAAGCTGCTTTGTGACAATGTACTGTTGTAAAAAGCGCTATAGAAATAAATAACTTGAACTTGAACTTGAACAATTGGAGGCTCCAAAATTGCCCCATATAGAGTGTGTCTGTGTGAGTGTGTATGAAGTGCCCTGTCCTGGGTGTATCTGCCCTCCAGCCGAAACGTTCTCCCCTGGATGGGCATGGTGAACCCCCCACCACGACCCTAGTAGAGGATAAAGCAGAAGATAATAGTTGGATGGATGGATGGGTGCCAGAGTCATCAGTGTGTAGAAGGTGTTGAACCTGGAAGTCTGGAAGGGTTGGTCCATTTCGTCACCTACCATATAGATGGAGTTTGTGGTTCTACAGTCTGTAGTCCTTAGGTTGTCTGGAAAACCAAAATACGTCATGCAAATGAGCCATAATAAAGACACGGAACACGGAACGTGATGCTGGTCATTTAATTGACGTCGTTAATTCAAGACATCTGTCAGAACTTTGGTTTCCGAACTGTGGAGGTTGGTTCTAACAGGATACCGAGGCTCTAGCTGACAGTGGGATAGCTGACGAAGGTGTTCGACCAGAAGTTGAGGAAGCGGCTTCTCAAGTTCTGCTTCACCGAGGTCTTTCCCATGCTGTTGTTGATTTCCACAAACTTGCGGCCCTCGGGGGTGAACTGGGGCCAGGTGACAGGGACCGTGGACTCGCCTTGGCTGGGGTCCCTGAGAACCAACAAAGGAATTTACTTAGCTATTCTATATATATATATATATATATCCACCACCCAGATGTTACCTGCTCTCTGGGGTCCAAACTCTGGGTGGAGATATGGATGTGTTAGAGAACCAACACATGACTTGAGAACTACAAAGTCCAGCTATATGGTACATGGTATATGGTCTCACCCAGTGGAGTTTCCATGTTCTCCCCGTGTCCGCTTGGGTGTCCTCCGGGTTCTCCGGTTTCCTCCCACAGTCCATGGATCAAGGTCAATTGAATGCTCCAAATCGCCCCATAGAGAGTGTGTGTGTAAGTGAGTAAATCTGTGCCCAGCGATAGATTGGCGGCCTGTGCTGGGTGTATCAGCTTAGCGCCTGAAACGTTCTCCCCTGGATGGGCATTGGGAACCCCCCCCCCTGGGAACCCCCCCCCACAACCCTAGTAGAGGATAAAGCAGAAGATAATGGATGGATGGATGGATGGTCTCACCCAGTGCGGGCAAAGTTGGTCCAGTAGGCGATCATGTACTCGGAGAGTCGGCGATGCTTGGGCAGGAACATCAAGGGCGTGGCAAAGGGCGTCCCGAACACGTACTGCAGGTCATCCGCATGGTCGGCCCCAGTCCAGGAAGGATAGGCAGGGTGACGGTTGGGTTCTGAGAACAGGTACGAGTAGGTCCTCGCGGTCCTGGGACAAAGAAAAGAGAATGATTGACGATGTTGACGTAGACGTTGGTGTCCATTAAGGTGGAGGCACCCACTTGGCGTGTTTGGTGTGCAGAAACAGGGAGGTCTGGGTCGGCACCAGGAAGATGTAGTCGGTCTCGACGTCCACGATGGTTTTCTTGACTGTGGTCTTGTCGGGACTGCTTCCCCAGTTGGAGGTGTACTGATCGAAGGCTGCCGAAGCGGCCACGGAACCTTTCTCGCGGGTGTACGCGGTGAGGAGCTTTCTGACATCATCACTGGGGAAGCAGGACAACACCTAAATACCACTTCCTACCTATGTCCTCGCCAAGTCAGGGTTCTACACTGTACACACTAAGATGTCCTTACATGGGTGTGGCCAGGAGAGGAATGTTGACTGAAGGAACGTCGACTGTGGCGAACATGTGACCATCCATGTCGTTGATTCCGGCCAGGTAGTCGATGTCCGCGGCATTGCTAAACAACATACTGGGGTCCGCTGGCAGGAAGTCGCCATCGATCACGGGGGACAGCGCCAGGTTCCTTACAATGGGGTCTAAAAGGTTCAAAAGTATCTTACCACGAGTTCCACGTACCATAGAGACACGGTCTTAACTGTAGACTACAAGTTTGGTGGTAGTACTTGAACAACACACTCGAACAACACTACCACCACCATGCTGGTCCTTAAAGTATACAGGGAACACATGGACTACAGGGTGTCTATATAGAACTACAAATTCCATCTACATGGAAAGTGGAGCTGATCCAATGGACAGAAGAACCAAGAACATCTCGCTACTCACTCGACGCCGAGAATATCATGCCAACGGTCCCGGCAAGAGTGAGTTTCCGAGGGTCAACCGTCTTCAGGCAATCAATCATCGTCCCACCGGTGGGACAGCCCACCTTCCTCGCCATCTGCCTCAGAACATCGTGAGAAATGATTAGTATCAATACATGGCGACGAGTAACGATGCCAAAAATGAGAGTAGGCCTACCCCAGGGCAAGGGTTGGCTGGGTATGATCGCGCCCTACACCCTGACCTACAGCTACAAGTCATTTCGCGCCAAGTCATTTGGTCCAACATCAGTGTCTGACCTCACCAACAGGGGCAAATGTGCTAGACCAGCTTGGAACTATACAAGGACAGTTACCTGCTCAGCAAACGCCTTTGGATTTCTGTTTAGAGCCCAGGGGCAAAAGGCAACGCCACTCTGAGTGATAGCTCTGCGCATCAAACCTTTATTGTGGGGCGATAGCATCTGCAGAACCATACGCACAACACAAAATTAAATATAAACAAATACGAGATTTGGAATAAAAGACAAACCGAACGGTTCGAACTCTACCTGGAAGCTCACGCTGGAACCGCCGGCCGATTCCCCGAACACTGTGACGTTGTCGGGATCTCCTCCGAAAGCCTTGATGTTCCGATGGACCCAGGCTATAGCAGCATGCTGGTCCCAAAGACCGTAGTTCCCTAGAATATTTAATCGTTACTATACATAAAGGGCGGCACGGTGGCTTAGTGGTTAGCATGTTCTCCTCTCAGCACTAGGGATTCCCGGTTCGAATCCCCATCTGGGTGGAGTTTCCATGTTCTCCCCGTGTCCGCGTGGGTTTCCTCCGGGTTCTCCGGTTTCCTCCCACAGTCCAAAAACATGGATCAAGTCAATTGAATTCTGAAAAATTGCCCCATATAGAGTGTGTCTGTGTGAGTGAGTGTGTGCCCAGCGATGGATTGGCGCCCTGTCCTGGGTCTATCTGCCCAGCGCCCGAGACGCTCTCCCCTGGATGGGCATGGGGAACGCCATGACCCTACATGAACGCCGCGACCCTAATAGAGGATAAAGCGGGAGATAATGAATGAATGAATGAATACTATACATAAAGTACCGTATTTTCCGGACTATAAGGCGCACCTAAAAGCCTAAAATTTCCCCAGAAATTGGACGTGCGCCTTATACGTGTACTGAGTTCCAAAATCTATAAAGGTATTGTTGTGCGACCGGGTGGTTTTGTCCACACATCACCGTAACTGCTGATCTGTGACTCCATGCTGTTCATCTCACAGAAAATGAATTTGGAGCTCGCCGTCATTCCGGGAGGATTAAATAAAGAACTCCGACCGCTGGACATCGGCGTAAACGGGGCGTTTAAAGTGAAGTTGCGGGCGGCGTGGGAGCGATGGATGATAGACGGCGAACGCACGTTTACTAAAACTCGGGAGGCGGCGGCGGGCGAGTTACGCCACCGTCTGTGAATGGATTGTGGAGGCCTGGGCTGAGGGTTCTGCTGTGACCGTCGTCCGAGCTTTCCCGAAAGCCGGCATCGTTGCCGAACGGCCGCCTGGAGACGAGACTGACTCAGACATCGATGAGGGGGGACACCGGAGTGCTCCATAGTGAAAGACGTTTTAATTCAGACACAGAAGACGAGGACTTTGATTAAAATAATGTGTTTTGTCAAGTATTAGAATAAACTTCAATTATAAATCACCGCTTTGCATTCTTTACTTTTCCTGTAGATCGTATGTTTTAGCGAGTGCCTTATAATACGGTGCCGTACAGAATAAATACCGTTCAGAAATAGAGTCCCTAATTCAGACTGCGCCTTATAGTACGGTGTGCCTTATACCTGGTGCAAATACAGAAATGGACCCTGTAATTCAGACTGCGCCTTAATTAGGGAGTTAGGGAGTGGTAGCTCAGTGGTTAGGGTGTTGGGCTCAATCTGGGGGTTGGGGGTTCAAATCTCAAGTCCACTGCAGTTACCAATGTGGGTCCTTGAGCAAGACCTTTAACCCTCATTGCTCCAGGGATGTTGTGATGAACCCTGTGCTCACCTTGTAGGTTGTTTTGGGTAAAAGCGTCCAATAAATGACCAAATGTAAATGTAGGCGGCACGGTGGTTTAGTGGTTAGCACGTTCTCCTCTCAGCGCTAGGGATTCCCCGTTCGAATCCCCATCTGGGTGGAGTTTCCATGTTCTCCCCGTGTCCGCGTGGGTTTCCTCCGGGTTCTCCGGTTTCCTCCCACAGTCCAAAAACATGAATCAAGTCAATTGAATTCTCCAAATTGCCCCATATAGAGTGTGTCTGTGTGAGTGAGTGTGTGCCCAGTAATGGATTGGCGCCCTGTCCTGGGTGTATCCGCCCAGCGCCCGAGACGTTCTCCCCTGGATGGGCATGGGGAACCCCACCGCGACCCTAATAGAGGATAAAGCGGGAGATAATGAATGAATGAATGGAAATGGAAATGTAATACGGTGCGCCATATGGTCCGGAAAATACGGTAATTGATTCCTACATTGACGCGATTGTTGGTACCAGATGGGTTGGTACTTACCAGGTAGTTCCGAGTCTCCGGTGCTGAGGAACCCAAGAGGCCCAACGCGGTAGTTCATGGTGACCACGATGACGTTCCCTCTGTCGGCCATCTCGCTTCCCTCGTACAAGTGGGTCCCCATGAAGTTGGCTCCCTGAGCATCGCCGAAGAGGAAAGCGCCCCCGTAAATAAAGATCATGACGGGCAGATTGGCCGAGACTGCGAGGGAAGACGAAAGCAATGTAGCATGATGTATATATAACTTTAGTTGAAAAAATTGCGTAGGCAGCTGGTTTACCTGTACGGCCTTGAGGTACCCAGACGTTGAGGTACAGACAGTCCTCATTGCCGAGAACCCCACTCTGGAGCACGTTGATTTGCAGACACTTGTCCCCAAACGCCGTGGCCTTCAGGACCCCTGCAGAGATGGAAAGTAAAGAGTTCCGCCAACCCTCGAGTCACAGGGTCCTCTCGCGAGGCACGGAACTTGCGTAACACGTACCACTCCAGCCAGGGTGGGGCGTCGGCTTCTGAAAGCGGCCCGGCGGGGCGGCGAACGGGATCCCCTTGAAGACGTCCAAGTAGCGGAAGAGTCCAACTCCAACGTTTCTTCCTTCCACCATCCCGCCTTCGGTATTTACGACTCCCAGCTATGACACAACACCCAATTACCACATGACCTCGTTCTCCACGCATGTTAGCTAGAATGTTAGCATCCCTTATTAGAGCTACTGTCGTGACCTAGGACATCATGATACTGTCATGTGATTCTGATAGCTATAGCTTTAGCGGTTAGCTATGATGTCATGTTTTGGTGGAACCAACTCACTGAAGCTGCACATGCAGCGTTCAAGAAGAACCCCAAAGCAAGTACTATCTCCAGCACGGCCATCGTCACTCCGACGCGTCTACGAACTCTTGGTCCATACCGTCGGCCTTTATATAAACATCTGGGTCCTCTCCGCGCCCGTTGTTGGTACCTCAAGGCCGAACCATATGCCGTCTTATCTAAGGTTCTCACAAGTGAAAGAACAGGCAAATATTAGCTTGAACTTGGATTCCAATCATGAAACGATGATGACGACCCAAACAAGAAGGGGATTGAGGACTTGAGAACACAGGGGGCAATCGAGGATTCGGTCGGGGAACCCAGCGAGTTAATGATTTCTTTCCGTTTTCTATCCATGGGACACATCCACATTGCTGTGCCACCTTGTGGTTGTGTCGCGAAACACCTTTAATCCTTCATCAGTGCTCACAGGATGATGGTGGCCGGACATGGGGTCCGTTTTGTGATGTCACTCAGTCTCCATCGCATGTGCTTTATGGGGGTACCATAAGAGTCCTGAGCATTAGAACTGATACACCTAAAGGAACCTATCAAAATCAGGACACGCCCCCTTTGAGCTCTATTATGGTCCATTGTGTCGGTTCTAGTTACACTTTGCTGTCCATCTGTGGATGGAACACACATTTTGTTCTAATGGGCAGGAACCCTATAGTACCACCACAGAGTTGGTATTATTTGCTTGGGGCATTATGCCTATCCCGGCAGTGTCACTGAGGTGTTTAACTAAACCACACAGTGTCACTGCAGAATGGATAATAGTCCACCACCCAATTCTACCTGTATAATATCGGTGATGGTTCTCACCAATGGAGAACCCATCGATGGGAGAACGTCTCGGGTGCTGGGCAGATAGACCCAGCACAGGGGGGCAATCTATCGCTGTGCACACACTCACACAGACACACTCTATATGGGGCAATTTGGAGACTTCAATTGACCTTGATCCATGTTTTTGGAGTGTGGGAGGAAACCGGAGAACCCAGAGGAAACCCACAAGGACACGGGGAGGACATGGAAACTCCACCCAGATTGGGATTCGAACCGGGAATCCCTAGTGCTGAGAGGAGAACATGCCAACCACTAAACCACCGTGCCCGGGACTAACAAAATACACAAGAAAATTGTAAAAAAAATTAAATAAAAAAAGTCTAGTGGTTAGTAAGTGTATTGCATGTTGTCAGTGCGAACAGAAAACATATCACATGACCTCCAACATAATTAAACAACTATTTATTATAGGAAATTGTATCATATACGAAATGAAACACACTAAATCATCCGAACGTTCGAATTCCCGTCACATGTAGTCCAGCATTTCCGTCTCCATTTCGTTGTCGCTCTCTCCGGACGCTTTGTACTCTTCGTCCTCATCGGGGTCATCGCCGGGGTCATCGTCGTCCTCCTCTCGGGTTCCCTCACTCTCCTCCACCCTGCGGCCCGCGCGGACCGGCTCCAGCTTGGGACCGGACAACGCTGCGGAAAAGAACGTTCCTTAAAACAGCCGCGAGTCCATTTTGATATGAGTATTTAGATTTGATGGCTCAGTGGTTTGGCATGTTCGCCTCTCAGCGCTAGGGATTCCCGGTTCAAATCCCCATCTGGGGGGAGTTTTCATGTCCTCCCCGTGTCCGCGTGGGTTTCCTCCGGGTTCTCCGGTTTCCTCCCACAGTCCAAAAACATGGATTCAAGGTAAATC